>PVIW01009052.1:0-55020 GCA_004026585.1 Noctilio leporinus | reverse complement strand
ATATATATATATATATATATATGTGTGTGTATATATATATATGTATATAAAAGTTTTCGACTTCTCTCTACCCCCCTCTCCGTTACTTTAAATATATTTAAATTCTGAGGGGGGCGCTCAGAAATATTTCTCAGAGCTGAGGCACTAAGATGGCCGCCTTGAAATTATTTTTAAAACAACCCCCCCTCCAGCACCGCCACCCCCTCCATGAAGAAAGGGAGAGGGGGAAAATCCCCTTTTAAAACAAAATGGCTGGCTTAATATTTCATTTTTCACCCCCACCCCATTCTCCTCCCTCTTACACCCCCATCTCCAAACCTCTACCCAGAAACCCACAAATTTCTCCTTTTTTTCATAACTGATTAGTGCACAGATTATTAATAGAGATATTTTCCTTGTGTACTGAGTGTGTGTGTGTGTGTGTGTGTGTGTGTGTGTGCGCGCGGGTGGGGGGGCATGAAAGATTTCTGCATAAAACAAAAATGGCTGCTGTGACTAACTCCCCCTTATAAAAAATATTTGGGGGGGGCATTAATCAGTACTCATGCTCAGTCTGACATCAGCATAAATTGTTAAAGGTTAACTAGTTAGATACTAGTCCAACTACATTTAATTTTTTTCTTTTCTTTACTAGTCTCTTCCTCACCACCTCCCTTCTCTAAAGAAAAGCGCTTTTTTTTTCTGAATACTTCAGAAGGGAGTGGTTTGATGTGAAGGTTTTTTTTTTCCCCTTCAGGCATTGAAAAGGAAAAAGATGAAATATATGTTTATATATAACTCTGTTTCTACATACCTCATTGAAGTCAAAACGCATTTAATTGTATACGTATCTTTTAAGTGAGAAGTGATACTGGATTTTTTTCCCCCTTTCTTTAAAAAAGTGATAGAAATCCTAGTGACTTTTGGGAGAGAGATATGAATAGATACAATGATTGAGTTTTTTTCCAAAGGAGTCCATGTTTGATTCTCCCCTTTGCCCAGCCCTTTCAGTGATTAATAATTGGTGCATATTTTATCTTCACTCTTTTCTCCTTTATCATGCCCTTTCCTTCCTTCCCCAGTTGCTTGAATATAAAATTCATCTGACTTGGGAAGTGAATTTAGTAAATAAAACATTTTTAGAATAAAAGGGAAAGAGTCTAGTCCAAAGATTATGAAATAATTTTCTCTTTTCTCCTATTTCAGTGTATTTCCCTTCCTCCATGATCTCCAACAATGTAAAGTGGAAGAAACTGGGGTACCATGAAAGAGAAAAGTAACTGGAACTGAAAAGAAGAAAGAGGTAGGGGATTGTACTCACATTTTCATCTGATTCTCACCCTTGATTTCAATTGGACCCATGTTTACCTTCAAAGTAGTACCAGGAATCAAATGGAAGATTGGAAAGGAGTCCAAAAGTAGCTTTCTTATCCAGAGACTTGATCAGAGAAGGCTTAAAATGAAATTTGCCAAAAAATGCTAGCAAAGGTGAATAGCTTTGTTCTACCCTTTTTGTTCTTGTCACCCTTTTGTTACTCTAATTTCCTCTTACTCTTTTGATCTCATTTTGCCCCTTTCCTTGCTTCCCATCCTCTGTCTGTGGAGTCATTTCTTCCCTGGGTTATTTCCTTACCTCTTAAGTGTTGCCACCCACCAACCCCCACAGTGTTCAGGAGCACCTAAGAGGGTAGGGTAGGTAGGCAGCAACCAGACAGTATTAGTGACAAGGAACACTATGCAGATTTTTTTAGGAGGCTGGAATGTTCTTTATGGATGTGCTTCCCCTCCACATACTCTACTGTATTTATTGTGCATTGATTTTTCATCTTTCCCTTAACCTGGCCTTTGGAATTCTCTTGCCTCTGCTCCCATATCGTTCATGTTAGAGTCTAACTTCTATCCCTCTTCCATTTAATTGTATTCTGTGTTCTTTTTCAGTTTATCATCCTTCTAATCCATCTGGACATTCCCCTTTTTTTGTATGTGGGCTTTTCTATATGTCTATTTTTCACTGAGACTTTATTTTTGATTCATCCCTTTGACTGTCAGGTTCTTTCACCTCTAAGTTAACTATCCATGTCTGTCTTTCTGTTTACTTCTGACTTCTAGGATCTGACTGCATGTGCTGCTTCTTCATCTGTGCCTTACTCCCCCTCTTTCTGGCCCCTCTCTGTGTCTAGGAAGAGTGTCCCCACGTGTCTGTTGACAACCCTGTACATGTGCACCACAGTCTGTCTGTCTCTGTGCCCTTTCCCTCTGTGCTGAGTGCCTCTGCCTGCCTGCCACATGTGCCATAAACTGCAGGTGTGGGTGGCTAAGGGTGGTTGTGTGCATCCCTGTACAAACATTCATCATTTGTGTGAGTGTGTTTTGCAATACAGATCTGTTCATTTGCCTGATTCTTTCTCTTGACCATCTCCTCTGTCCGCCTGCTTCTCCTGTTCCCTCCTCTCCCTACTGACTTCTTGATTTTTCTTCTTCTATCCTTGTTTCCGCCTGTCTCTCTACCTGCTTACTCCTATTATGGTGTCTGTCTGCATGCCTGCCGGTCTGCTCCTCCCTGACTGGCTGCCAGCCTTTTTCTCTCCCTGGCTGTCTGTCTGCTTGTCTGGCTGTTTGCCCACCACTCTTTTTCCAGCCATCTGTCTCCCCGCCTGCCTGTCTCTATCACTTTTTTAGCCTTGGTTTGTCTACCTTCCAGGCCTTGCCATGGTCCCTGTCTTGGTTTGTCTCTTTATCTGACCATTCTACTTGTTCCTCCTCTTATTTATGTCACTGAAGTTCATGATTTTTCCTTGCCTCCTTTTATGTCTGTCTTCTTGCCCACCTACCCTACTTGCTTGCTGCTGATCCATGTTTCATGCTTGTATCTTTTTAGTCTGTCTGCTTATCAGCTTTTTCTCCCTTGGCTTCCTCTATCTCAATATCCCTTCAACAGTGATGGGCTTTCTACCCCAAACCTCTCAGTGAACCCCTTGCCCTGAAGTCTTTTCTGCCTTCTTGCCATGTCCCTTACCTTTCCTTCTCTCACTGCTTAGCTCCACTCACTTGTCTCTTTTTGTCTTTCAGGTTCCTCAGTGTGCCTACCTCGGTCTTTGTATCATTTTCCCAATCTCTCCTTGTCTTCCTGCCTTTCTGCTGTCTCTCTGCCTGGCTGGCTCTATTGTTCACATATTGGCTGGCTTTTGTTTTTCTTCTTATTTTTCTTCTTATTTTTCAAATAAACTTTTAAATAGTCCTGGCCAGTATGGCTCAGTGGATTGAGCACTGACCTGCGAACTGAGGGGTCGAGGTTCGAATCCTGGTCAGGGCACATGCCTGGGTTGCGGGCCAGAGACAAACACACATTGATGTTTCTCACCCTCTCTTCCTCCCTCCCTTCTCTCCTCTCTAAAAAATGAATAAGTAAAATCTTATAAATAAATAGTACATACACATGGTACAAAGTGTTTTAAGTACTAAAAATGTCCTGTGAAGAGTAAGTCTCTCTTGCTATTTCTCATCCCCAACTTATAGTTCCTCTCCTCAGAGCTGGTCACTACACAGTCTTGGATATTGTTCCAGAAAAAGAGTATGTGTATTCATGTATACTTGCTTTTTTCTGCCATCCTTGCTAGCTCTCTCCTAGTTCTGCTGAATGCCTCTTCCACTGTTTCTTAGTACCCCTTCCTACTTCACTGGGCTTACCATCTCTTGCTTCTTGTCTTTTTGATTCTACTTTATGGCATTTGTCTTTCTGATTGACTGGCTTTTAGCTGCATGCTTTTACTACCAGTACCTGATGAGTGCTTAGGAAGGACTTGCTCTCTCCTAATCTACTCTGCATATAAGTTGTCTTGATGAGAACCCACCTCTGCTGGTCTCTTCATCACTGAAGTATGTGTTAATTGAGAAAGGCACTGGTGGTACTGAAAAATACTTTACAAACATAGGCATAATTTAGTAAGTACAGATAATTTATTTAAACTGAACTTACATGCACACAGAGTGGATATAGGTCCACTTTGCCTTTTCCACATCTATATGAATCCTTTAAAGGCATATGAATCTAGAACCTTTTAGGTTCAGCAGCACCCTTTGGTTGTTAACCTAGGCCTGCCCAAAAAGTTTGTCTTCTTCCTAATCTAAAAAACTCTGCTTCTTAAGAAAACTTTTCTCCCTTTTCATCCTTTCCTTGATTCCTCTCACATACCACCTTGGAGGTGTTATAACTTGTAGGAAGAAACAAAGATATAGCCTCTATCTAAGTTGCTCCAGAAAGGTGATAATAATACTTTGATACACAATGCTCTGTTCTTTCATTTCTGCTTTTTTACTGCCTGTATTCCTGAATTTAATGATTTCAGCCTCCATCTCTGTTTCTCCTATTTCCCTCTCCCACTTCTCTTTTTTTCATTTTGTCTTTTCTTTTAACTATGGCTTGGGCTCCATTCTAGCCTCTCTTTTTGATTGGCCACTTTCCTTCTCTTCTAGCTGATTGGCCTTTATTTCTCCATCACTCCCTATGTCTGCTGGATTCTCCCTGCCTGCAAGAATGTATGTCATAGCACTTTATAAATCATAAAGCACTGGGTAGTTACCACTTTGTCTTTCCTATTGTTTTCCTCCTTTTTTTGCCTTCCTGCTCTCTCCACCCTTTTATGTTTGCCTGTTTCTGTTCCTCTCGGTGATCTTGCCTGTGTCTCTGTCAGTCAACTCCCTTCTTTTCTTGCCGACCTGTCTGTCTGTTTTTCTGCCATCCTTCTCCGTCTTCTTTCTATTCTTGTGTCTCTCTCTGTTTCCAGGTGCCTCTATATTTACCTATCTATTCTGTCTGTCCTTCGGCCTTTTATCTGTGCCTGTGTGTCTCACTTTCTCTAGCTGCTTATCTCCCTTCCCTGTCAGTCTCAGTGTGGGTACTACTCTGCCTTTTGCTATCTTCCTGTACTTCAAAAAAATAAAATAAAATAAATGATTAAAATACTATATGACTAGTAGAGGAAAATGATTTTGCTTTTAATGAAAAGACCATTAAGGTAAGAACAAGGAACTGAAGCATGTAGTTGTCAAATGTACAACAAAAATTAGATGCTCCCCCCAAGAAAAAACGTAAGGGACTTCAAGCCAGTAATATATAATTATTTATATAAAACAAAAGCAGGAAACTTAACCAAAGGAATAGTATCTAATCCTTTTTGGATCGTCAGAAGTTATATATCCTCCCCCCAGAAAAACAGTAAATGCAGTCATACCTTGGTACTCATCAGCTTCAGAACTCGTCAAACCCTGTACTTGTTGCATTTTCATGAGAAAAAAAATTGTTTCAGCACTCGGCACCTGCTCAGAACTCGTCACACTTGCTAGAACTTGTATGAGTCATGACACCACCCCACAAGAAAAAAATGCTTCATCATTCATCCCTTGTTCAGTACTGGTCGGTTTCAGTAATCATCACAAGTTCCCGAACAAATAAATGACGAGTACCAAGGTACCACTGTATACAGAATGTCACGTTTTCATGGTGTCATGAATACCCTGAAGTCTGTGGACCCACAGGTAAAACTCTGATGTAGGGAATTAATGAAAATGATTAACAGAGCACAGACTTGAGCTTGTGCAACAAAGCAGACTGAAGAATTAAAAAAGCACTCTGCAATCTACGATTCTCTGCCTAAGGACATGTTAGATTCCTAGTTGTCTTTTTTAAATATATAGGTTAATGATAATAATCAAAGACATGTAAATGCTAAGGATATCATGGAATTAGAGATGGAAGGTCATCTAAACCAGTGGTTCCCAAAATGGCTAAGCAAGGTTGCTTCCTGTCCTTTCGTGGTAAAGTGTATTCTTTGTTTGGACATTATGTATTTCTTATAAACATTTTTAAACAGAGTAAATATGTAATATACTATATTTACATGTGATAAATATAAAATATATCAATATATATACATGCTGATATATTTAACAATATATTATACTTGTTAAAAATGTCCTTTTTAAAAATGAGGTAGATCTGTATGGAAGGATGCCCATGACAGATTTTATAGGGAAAAAAAGGAAGAAAACTACTATAGTCCTGTACAATTTGAACAGAACATACATGTCTGTTACAAGACATTTTATAGTTACAAGACATTTTTAATCTTTTATTAAATAATGGTGATGGGTATAAGTTTGGGTTTTGTTGTTCTTTTAAAAATTTATTTATTTATTGCTTTTAGAGAGGGAGAGAGGGGAGAAAAACATTGATTTGATGTTCTACTTACTTATGCATCATTGGTTGACTGTTGCATGTGCCCTGACGGTGATCAGATATCGACGCATGCTCCAATCAACAGAGCCTCCCAGCCAGGGCAGGCTTTGTTGTTAATGTTCTTAGCACAAGAAGATGTCAGCAGCTCCATGTTGATCACTAACTTTATGTTTTTTAATGTCTTATGGGTCATTAAAATATAAAAGTCTGGCAGCCCTGGCTGGTGGCACAGTGGATAAGGTGCCAGCCTGCGAACCCAAAGGTCACTGGTTCGATTCCCAGCCAGGGCAACAAAATCAGGTTGCAAGCCAAGTCTCCAGCGAGATTCATAGCTGGAAGCAGGTGGAAAGCAACCATACACTGATGTTTCTCTCCCTCTCTGCCTCCCTCCCTTCTCCTCTCTCTGAAAATAATAAATAAAATCTTAAAAAAAAAAAAAAAAAAATATATATATATATATATATATATATAGTCTGGGATCTGCTTTAACCTAACAACTTGATTTTGTGAAGAGAGAAACTTTAATTTTTCATATATTATATGCATGATTTGCCATATTTATATACCCACTGTATATTATATGCATACTCTTTTTCTTTGTCAATTCACTTTAACTTACATGAATGTCCTTTAAAAAGTATATGTTATAATACTAAGAAATAATATTCATAAATCCTTGATTTGATAGGGTAATTATATTTTTGTTATTTAAAAATACAAATAACTATTAAAATAAAAATGAAAGCATTTTGCATGCTACCAATGATTTAGGAACCATATTTTAAGAAATGTCACTAATTTTGTAGGAACAGAAACTGGGGCCCAGATGTTGAAAAGGATTGCTAAAATAAGTTAGTTGCTAGAGATAGAGCAGGATTTGAATTTATATTTTCCAATTTGTCTACAATATACTAAATAACTTCTAAGTCCATGGGATCCCTAGAGTTTTAAGGAACTATGTGAAATAGATGATCACATATATAACTTATTACCTATAACAACTATACTACAAAACTGGCAATGGTCAATTTAATTGTATCTAGTACATTGTTAAACTTATATCTTTTCTAACAGAGTTCCAATTCTTGTTTTTTTTTAAGATTTTATTTATATTTTTAGAGAAAGGAGAAGGAAGAAAGGCCGAGAGGGAGAGAGACATCAATGTATGGTTCCCTTTCATCTGCCTCCAGCTACGCAACTGGCTGGAGACCTGGCTTGCAACCTGGTTATGTGCCCTGGCTGGGGAATCAAACCAGCGACCTTTGGGTTCACATGCCGGCGCATTATCCGCTGTGCCACCAGTCAGGGCTGAGTTGCACTTCTTACCATCTACCCTAGAGAAACAGTCATCATACTTGTGCATATAAGGTGACTTGTAAAAAATGTTGTTCGTTACAACATTATAATAGCAAAAAATTGGAAACACCCTAAATCTCCAACTAAGGAACAGCTAACTACATAGCAATTAAGAAAAATGTTATATCCTCATAGTAAGATTCTCTGTTATATTGTTGAATGGAAAAAAGCAAGCTGTGAAACAGTATAAGGTGGGAAGCAGATCTACAATTGTTCATATGGGAAATAATACAATAATTAAGAAATACTAATACAAGAATAAATTCTTGTTTTTTGCATACTCACAAGTGTAAACCTACTTTTGTCCAAGCCTGTATATATTATACTATTATTTAGTTAATTTGTGTTGTAGTTAATTAGTAAGAAGCTAAAAACAATATTACATATTTCTACAGATACATTTATATGTATATAAATGCCTTTAAAAATTCTGGACATAAAAAGCAAAACAAACAAAAGGAAAACTAAAAGAAACAATTCTAGACATATTCATACCAAATTGGTAACAGTGGTTACTTTGGGGAAAGAATAGTGAAGGGGAGTATGTCACTTTATTAATAATTCTGAATTTTTATAGTGAGAATGTATTCATTTATTATCTGTGTAAACAACTTTCAGTAACCTCATGATTACATTAATACGTAAAGCCAAATGAGAAAAAGTAGTATGATTTCTATAAAGAAATCATTCCTCATTAATCTCTAGTACTTTGAGGAGAAAAATATGTAATCAAAGTTTAATTTGTGAATGTAATGTAGTTACACTTTTGAAAATATTAGTGAAGTTCTAGTTTAAAAACTAATCAACATATGGTGGATAAAAGGAAAGGCACAGAAGAGCTTATATAATATAGAACTATTGATAAAAGAAAACGAATATGAATATCCATAGAATTATTCCTGAAAGAATACACAGGAAACTAGTAGTTACAACCAGGAAGGGGATTTTTTTCATTGTGCATCTTTTAAAGCAACTTGAAAATTTTTTATTGGCCAAGGGATTAGGTAGGTGGAGAGACTATTTTTTTTTTTTTTTTTTTTTGGAGAGACTTTTTGAGATCGGACATAAATATACAAAAAAAAAATCATTTCATAATATGTGGTAGTAATGATTGTTACAGGCTGTAAAATCTGAGTGTTCAGAGAAGAGAGATCTTACTGGGGGAAGAGGAACCTGAAGAACTTTTATATGAAGTTGTATTTGAAGTAGACCCCAAAAGGTAACTAAGATTTATATAGCAAAGAAGAGGAAAAGGGGCAGTCCAGGTTGAGTAAGAAAATACTTAGCAAGTAGTTTGTGGACATCATCTGACTAGAGTGGTTAAGTTTGTGATAGAAAGTTATAAGTATTGGTACCTCTTTAAAGGGTAAGAATTGTTAGTATATCAGGTGATAAGTAGAGGCCAGAACATTGGGAGAACTTTGAAGAATGAAGGGGGAAGAGAAGAGAAGTTAAAGAAAAAAGTGGAAATTGGTAGGGTGGTAGGTACACCAGATAGTGTTACTGTGGTAAAGCAAGAATAGAGTTCCAGAGGGAAGGTATAGTCATTGATGCTAGGTGCTTCATGGAGGTCAAGAAGAGTACCAACTGACAGTTCCTCAAAAAATTAAATACACATCACTAAGACAGTAAGTCAAAGCAGACCAATCTAAGCAGCAGAAACAAACAAGAGTCACTTAAAATGGGAAGACAAAGAAATAACCCCTCAGTGAAAAAAAAGGAAAAATCCCCAGGAAGAGTGCAAAATGAAACAGAGGCAAGCACACTATCAGACATGGAATTCAAAATAATGATAGAGAAGCTCAATGAAAAGTTCAAAGAAAACTACAAACAACTCCAGGGAAACTACGAAGAACTTGAGGAACACTATAAGGAACTTACTGAGAACTACACCAGCATTAAAAAGAATATAGAAACCATTAAGAGCCAGAAGGAAATGAAGAATACAATTTCTGAATTGAAGAACACAGGAGAAGGAATCAAAAACAGGCTAGAGAAAGCAGAGGATCTGATCAGCGAGCTGGAGGTCAATGTAGAAAAAAATTCCCAGGCAGTGCAACAAAATGAACAAAGACTGAAGAAGAATGAAGAGGTTTTAAGAGAGCTGCAGGACAACATGAAACATAATAACATTTATATCATAGGGATACCAGAACGAGAAGAGGAGGAGCAAGGGACAGAAAACCTGTTTGAAAAAGTAGTGACAGAAAATTTCCCCAGCTTGATGAGAGAAAAATTCATGCAAGCTCCGGAAGCATAGAGGGTCCCAATGAAGATGAACCTAAACAGGCCCACTCCAAGACACATCATAATGAAAATGGCAAATTTCAAAAACAAGGAGATAATCCTAAAAGCAGCGAGAGAGAAACTGCTAGTAACCTACAAGGGGGCTCCAATAAGGTTATCAGCTGATTTCTCAACAGAAACACAGGCCAGAAGGGGATGACAAAAAAATATTTCAAGCAATGAAAAACAAAGGTCTACAGCCAGGACCACTTTACTCAGCAAGGCTGTCATTCAAAATGGAAGGTGAAATAAAGAGTTTCCTAGACAAAAGAAGTCTAAAAGAATACATCTCCACCAAACCAGCATTGCAAAAGGTGCTAAAGGGTTTCCTTTAAGAAGATGAAGAAATAGAGAGAGATAGACAGGAACACAGGTACAAAGGGAAAAATAGATAATGAATAAGTACCTATCAATAATAACCTTAAAGGTAAATGGATTAAATGCCCCAATCAAAAGACACAGGGTAGCTGAATGGGTAAGAATCAACTCTTAACTTATGAATGCTTTAAAATGATCTTGTTATAAATAGATTTTACTAAATAAGGTATAATTTTGTATTTTACTTGTACCTGCATTACTGCAGGTTAAATTTTCTTAGATTGGAATTATTTCACAAGATGGGAAAATCATGTTACTTGCAATAACTCAGAAAAATCAATGCAGTTAAAGAAAAAGAAAATGTGGATATATATTACATAGAATACATGCTATCTTATTCACTTACAAAATGTGTTTATTCGTGGGTATATAATATATAGATTTTGTTAGCAATTTATGTTTTAAATAACCAACTGGTAGTTGGTGTGTTGAGAAATTAGTCAATCTTTAGGTTAGAAAAGATGCTGAGAATGAAGACCAATTTGGAACGAAGTTGCAACCTACTAAACTCTATGATTCATGTACATAGGCAATATATATTCTTAGCATGTAAATTAGATGAGATTCTTTTCAAATAGATAGTGGAAATATACATTTCCAGTTATGAAGGCCCCCAAACTGGGGATGCTTGGGAAAAAGTATTAATGCTATAGTAAACTTTGTTATTGAAATGTGAACGTACCTAATCTCTACCTCAGCAGACTCTTAAATAGTTCAGTGGTTCGCTTAGGACCATGTAGGAAGTCAACCACAAGTTAAAAAAATACCTAGAATACTGTTCTACAAAATTATTAAATCCTAGGTGTTTTTTTTTTAACCTCAACTTAATAGACATAATTTCTACTCTTGGGACCAGCTGAGCACTGCAAGTGCCATTATTTCTGAAGGCTTCTACTTGTAAAACACATGTAGAGGAAAAACAGAGGGTACTGAAAGAAGTAAGACCTGTGCACAGCCAAAAAAAATCAATCTACTATTTAAGATAGAAAACTCCAAAAAGATTAAGTTGTAGTTCCAGTAACTTAAAATAAAGTTAAGTTATATAATTGGAGGGGGTAGGATCTGACTCAAAAACCAAATTCATTTTTTACTATGGATTTGGCACTGTCTCTAGGACAACTTTCACAAAAGTCAGTTCTGCAATACACCATTTCTGTGATATATTTCACGAAAATAGCATTCCAGAGCAAAATTAGTATTAAAGAAGAAAAAATTGCTTAGTTTACTACAATATACCTAAAATACTACATTTAACATGTAATATAAGCTGTTGGCATATTTTAAATTAACTCTTCAAAATTCAGTATGTACTTTAAGTATGCGTAAAAATATATATGTGTGTAAGTGTATGTGTTTGCATGTGTTTGGTAATATTGCAATTCATATTACTTTAAAAAGTAATTATTTTTGGGGGACAGGGGAGCAAAACGGGGATGGATGTAATACAACAACAATAAAATTTTTTTAAAAGTAATTTTTTTTTTTTAAGATTTAATTTATTATTCTTAGAGAGAGGGGAAGGGAGAGAGGCAAATAGGGCGAGAAACATCAATGTATGGTTGGTTGCCTTTCACCTGCCTTTAGCTACGGACCTGGCTGGAGACCTGACTGGAGACCTGACTGGAGACCTGGCTTGCAACCTGGTTATGTGCCCTGGCTGGGAATTGAACCAGCCACCTTAGAATTCGCAGGCCAGCACCAATCCACTGTGCCACCAGCCAGGGCCTAAAAGTAATTCTTTAAATAAATTAACGTAGGCATTTTGAAATAATGAAAAGAAAACTTTGTATTAATATGATTTGAGAGGCTGACAGAAGGCAGTAATTAAATGGTGAATTGTCTGGATGTGAAAGAAAAAAAAGTACATTGGTGGTTACAGAATAGATGGGAATGTTAAGAATAAAGGAAATGGAGAAGCCAAAGAACTTATATGCATGACACATGGACATGAACTAAGAGGGGCATTGCCAGAGGAAATGGGGGTACTGGGTGGTGGGAGTCAAAGGGAAAAAAATTGGGACAACTGTAACAGCAAAATGAATAAAACAAACATATTTAAAAATTAAATACAGAGTTACATATGACCCAGCGATTTCAGTTCTAAGTGTATATACCTAAGAGAGTTGAAACATGCCCACACAAATATTTGTATATGAATCTTAATAGGAGCATTATTCATAATAACTCAAAAGTAGAAACAACCCAAATGTCCATTAACTAAGGAATAAACGAAAATATAGTAGCCATACAATTCAACCATAAAAAGAATGAAGCATTGATACATGCTACAACTTGGATGAACCTTGAAAATGTCATGTTAAGTGAAAGAAACTAGACATAGAAGGCCACATATTGTATGATTCCATTTATATGAAAGGTCCAGAATAAATTTACAGAGATAGAAAACAGACCATTGGTTGTAAGGGGTGTGAGGAGGGGAGATGGGGTATGGGGTTTCTTTTTGCAGTGATGAAAATATTCTGGAATTAAGTATTGGTGATAGCTGCACAACCCTGTAAATATACTAAAAATTCCTAAATTACACACTTTAAAATAATGATTTTTATGGTGTATGAATTATATCTCAATTTTTGTTTAAAGACTGTAGGCCTGACTGGTGTGCTCAGTTGACTGAGCATTGTACTGCAAAGGAAAAGTTTCCTGATTTGATTCCAGGTCAGGTCATATGCCTGGGTTGTAGCTTTAGTCCCTGGCCAGGGCACGAAGGAGAGACAACTGATTAGAGTGTCTCTCTCACATCAGTGCTTCTCTGTCTCTCCCTTTGTTCCCTTCTCACTAAAAATAAGTAAATAAAATCTAAACCAAAACAAAACTGTAGACAGTATTTGGCAGCTACTTTGTGTGAGAAAGTTACACAGCAATGAAAGGTTATGAGAAACTTAAAATGTTGAATATGGAGGTTTTTTACTTAAAATTTCCTCTATTGAAAACCATAAGTTCAAAAGAATATATATAGCAAAGATCAACCACAAAGAAGATTAAAATGAACACATGTATCTGTCATCTGGTTTAATAAATATAACAGAGGTAAGATCTTTAAAGTCTCAGATGATCTTCTATATTTCACATTTCTCTCCTGCCCCCACCCAGCCAATCTCCTAGCTATGCTGTCATTCCCTTGCATTTTTTTTTTTTTTAGATTATTTCCCTTCCCACCTGTAAATTCTTAATTAAAAAAATTTTCAAACCTACAGAAACATTGAAAGACTACAGTGAATGCCCATATATAAATTCTTCACTTAGATTACTGATCTGATTATTAACCTTTGGCCACATTGATAAAATGACATGAGCAAATACTTATGATCTAATTTTAACTGCATAAAACAATACAAAGTCATATATGTAGTATAATTGCAACCATCTAGGAAAATACAGGAAGTGGTTTAAATGTTAATAGTGGTTCCTGCTGAGTGATAGCAATAAGAATGATTTTTGTTTTGCATCTTTGCACGTATTCTATAATAAAAAAGAAAAATAAGTTTTAAAACTTAATTTCAAAAGTATATAGGAAGACATAATTGAAGATAGTGAGTATCAAATATGTTTGTAAAATTGGGTAGTCCCCAGAGAATACTTCAAAATAACAAGGAAAATAAACCTGGAAACAGACTACATACTTGAGAGGATTTCTTTATTTCCAGGGTTGCTTCCAGATTGCCCCATCTTGTGTGAAAAAGTTCCTGCAGTCTGGCTAACTACCCTCTGCTTCTCTTCCTCACTGTCATCTGCTTACTTTCTGGCCATTCCCCCCATTCATTGAAAACTGACGCTATCTTTTTTTTTTTTTTTTAAATGCTTAGTTTAGAATAAAAATATCTTTATATATTAAAAAAAAAAACAAAAACAAAAACTGACACCCGACTCAGTCCTGCCCTGGGCTTCCTAACCAGAAATCTTGCGCTCCAGTCCACATCTGGCAAACATCAAACATTTTTGATATTGACTTGTAACAATGTCTTAATATGCCTTGCTTCCCATCTATTGTCAAGCCCCACTTGTTTCAGCAGGGTTGCCCTGACACTTTCCCCAGCTGATTGTCTTTCAAGTTCTACTTTGACAATGGTGAATGCTAACCCAAGCTAGCTTCCCCTTGCACCTCTGCTCCATCTTGGGCCTTTCACCATCTAGCTATTTGGACAAGGAGTCATTTTCATGTCAGACTAAATCAATTTTGATTAGTAGTTAAAATCAACTAAGTTTTAAAAGAGTCTGTGTTTCAAAATTGGGTAACTCCTATAATGTATTCCAGAGGCAAGTAATGAAGTTACCTACTCTCTATTAGAGAAAGTGAGCTTTGGAGTCTGGATATCCAAGTTCTATCACTACTGGTGACCCTAGGCAAGTTACCCATCCCTCAGATCTCAGTTCCCTTATCTGTAAAACAGGGATATTAATTAATGCCTACCTTATATTGTTGTAGTAAGGATGAAGTAAATTGACATATAAAGTACTAGCTATAAGGCACTCAATAATTGGTAGCTATTATTATAAAGAACCAAGTTTACTATTAGCCATTTCTCAACTCAGGGAAATTCACTTACGGTGACTGCAAGTGAAAAGACTCATGACTAGAGTTACAAATAGCACCTTAAACCGAAGAAGCAAAGTACAGACTTTAGTTACTCTTACTACCAATAAATAATTGTCCAATTTCCTTGCTTTCCCCTGCTTTATATAAATATGCTAAACTCTGGCATGACATGGAACAAACCACATTTTACTGGATGTAAATAATTTTCCTAATAGAGGCACAAACACTTGTTAGGTCAGAAACCAAATGTTAGTCACAGATCTGATCTACTGACTTCCTAATCATGATAGATGTTACCTAGACGCCAAATAATGCTGAATCTCAGGAAATCCCAAGGGTAGCATTCATTACTAGAGAGTGGCAGCCCTGGCTGGGGTGGCTCAGAGGGTTGAGTGCCAGCCTGCGAACCAAAAGGTGGCCAGTTTGATTCCCAATCAGGGCACATGCCTGGGTTGCAGACCAGGTTCCCAATTGGGGGTATGCAAAAAGCAACTGATCTATGTATCTCTCACACATCAGTGTTTCCCTTTTCTCCCTCCCTTCCCCTCTGTCTAAAAACAAATAGAATTAAAAAAAAAAAAAAAAAAAAAAAAGTGGCCAGCACAAGAAATTGGAAAATAAAGCTAAAATTTTTGTGTGCCAAGGCATTTTCCCATATTTTAATCTTCTAAACAACACTGGAGACAGTTGCTTTTTAAGTGACCATGTCCTGGTTCATGCCTGTTGTCTTTAATAAAATTGTACTTCAGTTATCTATATTTTATGATCAAATGGAATCTAAAGGAAGGAATATATTCTGTGCATGGTTACAAAGCCAGAAAATTCCCTCCTGCAGTTGGATTTAATCTGTAACTATCCCATTCATATCTCATGCAACTACTATTCTAATACACCACTATTTGGCTGTTTGCTAAATCATGGAAACTCAAATCCTTATCTTATTTGACCTCTGTAACATTTCACACGGTTTACCACTTCTTCCCCTCAAATATCCTCTCGCTGGCTTCAATGGCACCATTTTCCTGGGGTCTCTCACAATCTGGCTTTTCCTTCTGAGTCTCCTCCTCCTCCCCTTCCTTTAGGTATTATACCTCCCAGACCCTCCACTTAAATAATACTCCATTATTGAGGTGATCTTATCTTTGCCTTTGGCAGTACTCTGCTGATAATTCCCTACTTACAACTCTAGCCCAGAGCACTCTTTAGGATCTAGTCCGAAATATCCAGTAAGATCTGGATTTCTGTGTTTGCAAGCCCCAAAGTTACTTCATACAGCTAACTAAAAATAGATCATCTTTTTCTCCAATCAGATTACCCCTCCAGCGTTCCCCTTCTCAGTCACACAGGCTAGAAAACTTGGGTGTCATCGGACTGGTCCTGCTGTCCCAGACCCCCTCCCAGTCAAGTACTGAGTTGTGCAATTATTTTACAACTTCATTTCATATTCTCTGATTCCCACTGCCACTAGCTTCGTTCCAGCTACCTTCATCTCTCCTGGACTACTTTAGTCGTGTCAGTCTGTCTCGGCTTTATCCCCTCCCTTTTCCCCTTTTCCTCACTTCCAGTCCATTTTCTCTTGACATTATATAGTACAGTGACCTTTTAAAATGCAAATCTGTTCATGCCATTCTCTCTAAAACCCTTGACCCTGAATTGTATACTTTAAAAGGCTGAATTTTATAGCCCTGGTGTGTGTGACTCAGTGGATTGAGTGCCGGCCTGCAAACCAAAGGGTTGCCAGTTCCATTCCCAGTCAGGGCACATGCCTGGGTTGCTGGCCAGGTCCCCAGCAACCACACATTAATGTTTCCTCCCTCTCTTTCTCCCTTCCTTCCCCTCTCTCTAAAAATATAAAAATCTTTAAAGGGATTAATTTTATAGTATGTATGTGGATTTTATCTCAATTTTTAAAAAAACCACCTGTTTTACATGGCCTGGCCTTAATGTCTCTCATTGTTTACCCTTCCCAGGCCTCCCATCTCCTCTTAGCTTTATTGAGTTGCATTTCTGCTTCTGAGCTTTCCACACACAGTCTCACCTTTATTTTTCCTCTTTACCCTCTTCTTCCTCTTTGCTTGGCTACCTTATCCTTATCCTTCAGGTCTCAGTTTGAGATGATGCTTTAACAAAAAGCCTTCCCTAATCTCCCCAGACTGGGTTTAGGTGTTCCTGAGGCATTTCAGACTTAACCCTTTTGTAGCAGTTATCACATTACATTTGTTGACTTTATGAATACTGGTCAAATATTCTGGGCTGTGCACGAGGCTAGGACGTGGTCCCTGCCCTACTAGAGCTTACGGTCTATGAAGGGACGAAGATGGCCATTAAACAATAACTTAAATACTGGACTTGTAAACTATGATGTTTCAGGGCATCCTGAGAGGGTGTGATGAAAGATTTGATGTAATTGAAGGGATCAGAAAAGATTTCTCTCAGAAAGTACGATTTTTAAAAAATATATTTTATGTATTATTTTTAGGGAGAAGGAAAGGGAGAGAGGTAGAGAGCCATCAACACATGGTTGCCTTTCACCTGCCTCCAGCTATGGACCTGGCTGAGGATCTGGCTTGCAACCTGGTTATGTGTCCCAACTGAGAATCAAACCAGCGACGTTTGGGTTTGCAGGCTGGTGCCTTATCCACTGTGCCACCAGCCAGGGCTTCAGAAAGTAAGATTTAAGCAGACTTTTAAGTCATAGGAGTTTGCCAAATGATTAGTAGAGACTGGAGTGTTCCATGCAGAGAAGCTGTACATGAGAAGGCCCTGGAGGAAAAGTGCTTGGGGGAGTTTCAGAAACTTAAAGACCATTCACTGTTGGAGACAGCCTGGAAGAGCCAAATCATCTCCTTGTGGACAAGAGTAAGGGTGTCCCTGCATCCTCTTAAGTGTCCTGCGTCCTCTCAAGAGTAGTAGGGGCCCTGGCTGATAGCACAGTGGATAAGGTGCCAGCCTGCAAACCCAAAGGTTGCTGGTTCGATTCCTGGCCAGGGCGTATAACCAGGTTGCAAGCCAGGTCTCCAGCCAGGTCCGTCTCCAGCCAGCTGGAGGCAGGTGAAAGGCAATCATACATTGATGTCTCTCTCCCTCTCTGCCTCTCTCCCTTCCCCTCTCTCCAAAAATAATAAATAAAATCTTTAAAAAAGAAAAAGTTTGTGCTCTGGCCTAGGCTGTGGGTTTGGGGTGTGTACAGGACAGTCGATACTTCTCTCCCTTCCTCTCTCTAAAAAGTAATACACATATTCTTGGGTAAGGATGAAAAAAATAATAATAATAAAGTAAAAGCTGCCCTGACTGGTGTGGCTCAGTTGGTTGAGCATCGTCCTGCAAAGTAAAGGATTGCTGGTTTGATTCCTGGTCAGGGCACATGCTTGGGTTGAAGACTGGTTCCCAATTAGGGAATATGTGAGAGGCAACTGATCATAGATATTTCCCTCACACATCAATGTTTCTCTCCCTCTCGTTTTCCTTCCCTGTCCCTTTCTCTAAAAAAAATTTTAAAGTTTGCTAGAATTTTAAAAAGTAAAAATAAGTGTCCCTTGTCAGCTCTGTACAAGTGGAAGCAAGATTACAAACTTCCCTGACTCTCCCACTAAACTGTAAGCTTCTTGAGGGCAGAAATTGTGTTCTATTAATTAGTATATCTGCAAAGTCCAGCACTGTACCTGATAGCCGATGCTCAGTATTATATTAATGTATTGAATACATGGAAGATGAGGCCAGTATTCCAACTTAGGTTTTAAAAAAGGCTCTACTCAATATATCAACACCCTCCACACCTACAGTCCTTCCAAGATCATCTCTCCATCCATATCCAAGTCTCATCAGATAGCCTCCTTTTGCTTCCAGTGTACCTGTGACCAATTTAATTGTATTTTTTAAAAAATGGCCATAATATCTAATATTCAGCATGCTTTTATTACACTCTACAACTTTGACAACACTCTTCCCACTGGAAAGTGAGGTCTAATTCCCTCCCTGTGGATTTGCGGTGAGGTCATAAAAGGTAATTCAGCTTCCTCCTGGTTCTCTTGGAATACTTGTTTATGGAACCCATACATCATGCCATGAGGGAGCCTATCCTGCCTTGTGTTGAGGCCCACATGTGAAAGAACCATCAGCCAGCATCAACTTGATAGCCATGTGAGTTGAGCCATTTTGAAAGTGAATTCTCTAGCTTTTAGCAGTCCACCCAGTTGACACCTTTTGGGTGGAAATGAGCTGTCCCCATGGAACCCTACACAAATTACAGTCATTAGCAAAATTAGTTATGGTGGTGATTTGAAGAGGTGCTACAACTCGGTAGTTAAGTAAGTGGCCTATGACTGTCTCAGTTCAAAGCCCATTTCTGCTACTTACTAGTTGTTATGAACTTTGGCAAGTTACTTAACTTTCCGTTGCTTCAATTTTCTTCTTTCTTCCGTCTAAATAGAAACAGTACTTAAGTTTGTTGTGAGGATTAAGTGATATGATAATACAGGTAAATGCAGATCTACAAGTAATCAGATCAATCTTTGTTATCATCTCACACAAGCCTCTGGACCATTCAACCATCCCTGTAATGTGATTCTAGTTTTTTGCCTTTATAGTACTTTTGGTATTTACATATATGTACGTGTTTATATATGTATGTATATATACAAACATGTACAAATATAGTGATGTGTACATACGGGGACTGAAGCTTGTGGGAAATATTTGCCAGTTGAGCAGTTGAGGCCTTTGAATCTGTTATGATTTACTGAGGACAGGCAGCTTCCAATATTCTGCCACTCTACCTCCCTCCAAAACAAGAGATTGCCACAAGAGGACTTGGACCCCATATTCGTGTTCTATTTACTTTCTAAGTTTTAGACTAAGGCATTATTTACATACTCTTAATGTAAATACCCAGTCTTGGATATTTAGGGAAAAAGTTAATGCCCTAGTGCAAAGCTTTATAGCCTCCCTACCCAAAAATGTCAGTAAATATTAATAAATGAATACATTCTATTATCTTAAAAAACCTGTGGCCTTTATTCCTTCTACAGCTCTGTACCTTACCCCATACACATCCACACCTGCAATCAGATCCTGTACTTACCCCATGAATTTTATTTCTCAAACTATGCCCGTTCCTTTCTTGGTATGCGCTTGTGTAAAAAATTAAAAACCTAATGCTAATAGAGTAGTGGCCTTGTAGTTTTTCCTTTTTCTTTTTTTCAGATCTTTCCCTCCCACCTATAAATTTCAATGGGGCCACGTTTAAACCTAAGTTCTTAGAACTTCCCTCCTCCAGTCCCCTCTCCCTGACTCTGTAGGCAATTACAGCCACCTAGTGGTCAAATGGGGAAATGACATGTAGCCCCAAAAACCTGGTGAAAGGAGGAAGAACTATGGAGTAACTTTTGGTGTTGGATGGGTGCCAGAGAAATCTGTGGGTAGAGATTACAGCACAGGAGCCAGACATCTTATTTCTTGATCCCACCTTGCCTCCTAGGACACAATATCCCAGCCATTAGTTATTATAGGTAGATGAATTCATTTAACATTAAGAACTCAATCAAAATTTATTAAGCAGCAACTGTGCACCTTACACTGGGGATACAGCAGAGAACAAGATGGACATTATCTCTGCCCTCATGAGCTTACAATCTAGCATCCAGCCAGTCAATTACATCCATAATTTTAACAGAGATGATAGCTTGGAAAAGAAAAATTCCAGAGATATTTAGGAGTTAGAGTCTACTTAGTGCCTGGATTTGTGAGGAGAGGGATGTTTCTGGCAACAGGTACTGAAGTAGGAGACCCTGGAAGAGGGACAGATCCCATAAGCACAGACCCATAGCAAACAGCATAGCTTTGGCTCTCAAATAGTTTAGTGTTTAGAGCAAACAAGATACACGTGAAACAACTGCAGAATTGATTAAACATCAAAGTGATTCAGACAAGTCATTGACTCTTGCATTACATGGGACTGAATGGAAGCCCTCAGTCTCACAGTGTGTTCAGATACTGCTGAAGCCAATACAGATTATCTTCACCTTTGTCCATGCCTTTCATGGTCAGCCCCTCCAAAAACTCCTATGCAACCCACCCACTGTCTCATAGGGACCACCTTCTCTGCTGTGGGCCCTGGTGCCCCATGTCAGGAAGATGCACTATTCCTTCCCTGCTTCCTCTTTGCCACTGTCAGGAAATTCACCTCCCCAAGTTATTCTAAGGCTCCTCCCCTACGTAGGTTAAATGGGACCAGATCCAGTTGCTCTCTTTTGATCACCAGCAGTTTTAACTTGCTTAGCTCCTCTCTTTGCATTACCCCTGAGAAGCTCCTACTTGTAGAATCAATACCTTGCAAAGTCAACCCTGCCTTCCTCATGTTCCCTAAGAGGAATAGGCCATCATGAGTAAACTGCCATTTCCTTCCTTTGGCCCCACCATCCACAGTGTCCCACTCCAAAGGCCCTTTCCCAACTCATTTTCCCTGGAATCAGTATATACCTCTTTTTCTTGAAAAAGAAGAAAAAACTTGCTATGAGATTAACCAGGAAGTAACCTCAGTAGCTATCATTCAGCTGACATTTAGCTTGACTGCCTCCTCTCTGCCCATGTAAACCTCCCTTCCAAAGACAGGAACTGCAGAAAAAAAAAATGGCTGAATGCACAATAGGCCTACAGGTTCCCATTGCATAATGAGCCTAGGACATTGAGATATTCCATTTACAATAAAAAGAATCTGAGCCCTGGCTGGTGTGGCTCAGTGGATTGGTGCCAGCCTGGGAACACAAAGGTCCCAGGTTAGATTCCCCAGTCAGGGCACATAACCAGGTTGCAAGCCAGGTCTCCAGCCAGGTCTGTGTAACTGGAGGCAAGTGAAAGGCAACCATACATTGATGCTTCTCTCCCTTTCTTCCTCCCTCCCTACCCTTCTCTCTGAAAATAATGAATAAAAATTCTTTTAAAAAAAATCTGGACTTTGGAATTGAGCAGACTTGGGTTTACATTCTGGTTACTAACTAGTATGCTTTTGTGCTATTAAATCTTGCTAAACTTCAAAAGACTTATCTGTAGAATAGTGGTAATGGGCAGTTATATTAAACAGTGTATAAAGCACATAATATCTAACCTGAATTACCTGGTAACCATCTATTCTTCCTCTTGGGTTTCAACTGCCAGATACTATTCAGAAGAGAGATTAGCTAATTTTGTATCAACAGGGGTACACATTTCCTATCACTGTCTTTGTAAACACCATCTTTATTTGATTATCTGACTGCCTGAACTTTATCTGACTACCCTTTTCTTACATCTCCCTACTCCAAGATACTTTGTCTTCTTGTATTATTTTTAAAAAGTAATTAATTTCTAGCATCCTAACTTTCTCAAAGTAAATTATAATAGACCGGGGGAACCAGACCTTTACGTTTCAGAAAGGCATGGGAACCACGGGCCAGTTCCCAGAGTAGAATGGGGTCAAGGCCCAGGCATGCCCCCCCACCCCACCATTCCCACCTCTTTTTCCTATAGGGCACAGAAACAGCCAAATTTAAAATAATGTCTTGAGTCTACATCAGCATATCTCTCCTATAGCTCTGTGAGGTCATCATTGAAATAGAGCAGTATTGCAGGTGTGTGGAGTGTACCATCCATGTTGAGATAGTCAAATTCTTCCTCCTCATCCTGGATCCCATTCTCTTCCAGGGTATATTCCATATTCAGGTTCTTTCCTTCATATTTCCATGTGTAGCTGGCAGCATGTGCATTATAGGGGAGATAGCGGTGTAGGATTTCCCACATTGATTCCAGGGCCCCCACCTGAAGGACACGAAAGTACCCCACTCCCAGAATTCTGGATGAAACATACATACCCACACATTTCAAGCAAAGGCCAGGAGCCCAAAAGATGATAGAGCTAGGATCAGAGTGCCTCCCTTGGCAGATAGTTTCAGGCACTCTATAGTCCCAGAAATGAAGTTGGAGTTCTAGTATGCTCTAAAGTCCTTCCTGCCTGTCTTTATGGCAGCCATTTCTAATAAATGGCTCTAGGGGTCAGTGTCACTGCCAGGTAACCTCATCCCCACAATAACATACACTATTCAGAATTCAATCACAATTGTTGTCCCACATAGCACCTAAGAGCTTCCAAGAACCACCAGCGCTAAGATGCATGAACTGATGTCCTGAGCTTACGAAGGAGTCTCTTGTACACTATGTCCCTGCCACTTCTCGAATTCCCAATCCTGGGAACCTAGGTGATCTGCTTTCCTCGCTTCCACCTAAAAGGGAAGAAAGTACAGCTCCCACCGGGTTCGGAGAGCTGATGGCCTGAAAATCTAATTCGAGATTTGCTGGGATTCCCAGTTCCTTCTAACCCGCCCCTCGGCAAGAGTTCTCACCTCCAGTGTGTGCTCCTGAGACGTGAGCGTGTTAATTATACGGATGTTCCGGGTCTTGGCTGACAGCCGCCCCACTTCATAACGCGACCCCTGCCACCAGGGCTTCCCGAAATCATTGGCCCAGTCAGAACGGGGCAGCTGAGGTGGGATGTGCAGAAAGCGGCCCCGGGGGGTGTGGTACCTCTGGGAACCAGTCAGCGGATCTATGTGCTTTCGGATCTTTAAAGCAGGGTTTGGGGGCGAGCAGTGGGAGTAGTCACTATCTCTGGCTCTGGCCAGCCCCTGCTATTCCTCCCCATCCCTGCTTTCCAGTGCCCCCCCCCCCCCACCACCACCAGGCAGACTCACGTCTCTGGTCTTTGGATCAAACCAGTGGCTAATGTCCTGGCCCGCAACTTCCACGATGGGTTTCAGCAGCAGATCTCCTGGGAAGGAGCACCCGCCGCCATTTCTATCTGCCCAAGAACTAGGAACCCCCAAATACACACCCTGAAGCTGACCCAAAATGTGGTCCTACCTTTGTACTCTTGTGCCAACGGCGTTAGGTCATACACATAACCCAGGTAAGACACCCAGAGGTCTTCCGGCTGGTTGTGTTGAGCCACCTCAACCGGCGTGAAATACCGACGCTGGAAATACTGGAAGTCTGGTCCGGCCACTAAGCCCCGGCGCGGCATGACAAGTGCTTGGTCGTCGGCTCCTTGAAGTAGCTCCCTTGCTCCTCAGCACACACTACTAAATCCTCCCGGACCTTGAGCTAAAACCAGAGCGTTCATCCGCTGACATGGAAACCATTGTCCTTTTTCAGCCACCGTCCACAGAGATCAAACACTGGGTGGGTGAAAAGTGGCGTGTGCTCATGGGAAACGTAGTCTGATTCCCGGCTTCAAGTAATTTGAGTTATGTCCTCAGGAGTTCCGGGCAAAAGCGAATACATTGTTCTAATTCCGAGTGGTCTGCGCCACAGGGGGACATTTAGGACAGGCTTCCTCGCGAGGCAGGAAAACAAGGCGAAGTTGTACGATTATGAAAAAATACATTCTTGATGAATCCCAGGGTCCTTAAAGAATATGTAACAAACTAGGGAAGTAAAATTTCTCGCGATAACTTAATACATCCGGCGTAACATCCCTCAATGAATCACAGCACTGGAGCCGCAGAAGCTCGCGAGATCTCTACCGCTGCCAAGGAAACTGGAAGAGGTGATCTCGCGAAAGAAAAGCTGCAGGAGAGCTCGCGAGATCTCAGTCCGCCGGACCCGAAAGGTTCCTAGGAAGTTGAAGGGCCGGGAGGAGGCCCCGGGACAAATGGCCGGAGCTGGGCCGACCATGCTGCTACGAGAAGAGAATGGCTGTTGCAGTCGGCGTCAAAGCAGCTCCAGCGCTGGGGTTAGCGCGGGTTCGGGTTCCGAAATTGAGGGGCAGTCGGGAAGCAAGATGGGGGGATGGAGGGGGGAACTGCAGCTCCCGGCAGTCTTTGGGATTGCGTAAGCGCCCCGCGGGCTGCCGGGAACTGTGGTTCCATGGGTGGGCTGCTACCGGGGAGGCGCGGGCTGAGTGCGTCTCCTTCCCCGCGCAGGACTCAGATGGGGAGCGTGAGGACTCGTCGGCTGCGCGTGCTCGGCGGCAGCTGGAGGCTCTACTCAACAAAACTATGCGCATTCGCATGACAGATGGACGGACGCTGGTCGGCTGCTTCCTGTGCACCGACCGCGATTGCAATGTTATCCTAGGTTCCGCGCAGGAGTTCCTCAAGCCTTCGGGTCAGTGCCCGGGGAGTGTACCCTCTGGGAGTGCGGCGGAGCCCCACTCAAGGCATTTCCCTTTCCGTTCAGTGCCTTGGTTACACCCTTTATTTTCTGGGGCTGGAAGTTATGCCTCAAAAGGGGCTGGGCAGATGCTGGCCTACTTCCCTGATGTTCTGACCCTTCTTTTCAGATTCTTTCTCTGCTGGGGAACCCCGTGTGCTGGGCCTGGCCATGGTCCCCGGACATCACATCGTTTCTATCGAGGTGCAAAGAGAGAGCCTGGCGGGGCCTCCCTATATCTAACCACGATCGCGCATGCCTTTTCGACTTCATTAAACCTGTAACCGAAGTGGCCTCTGTGTGTGTGTGTAGCTAGGATGCCCGGGCAGAACTCTCACACCCCACCTCTAGAGGGGAGGTTTATCTGAAGTCAGAAGCACTGTCAACTCTCCTTCCACAACCTGGATGTTCAGGAGTGTCAAAGGTCCCTTCAGGTTCGTGGGTGGGGATGGAGGGCAGACTGAGCTTCTGACCAACAGGCCCCAGGGTGGACCCCTCCATCTCCCCTCCCACGCTCCTGCTCCAGAATTGTAGTGGGGTGGGGAGCGGTGTCATCCTGCTCCGGAAGGCCCATTGTTTCCCTCTCCGGCCTGGCAACACCGAGTTCCTCTAAGCTGGGGTCAGAGAACGGGCTCGGGTCCCCAAGGGGAGCAGGGCAGGCGACAAAGGCCAAGCCCCCTCCGCTCTATTGATGGGGAGGTGACTTTGGGGTCAGGGCCTGAGCTTGGGTCTGGCCAGGAAGAACAAGCTAATGCGATAAGAGAAGGCCAAGAGGCTGAAGGATGCTCCAGTCTGCACACTTCAGCCACACACACCCCCTCCCATGTTGTTTCCTGCCCCAGGGCACTAACAGGAGTGATAATATTTGCACTGCCCCCCTGTCCACAGGATCCCAGAAGCATATTCAGTTCATTAATTTTTTATTAATCTGATCACTCTAACCTCACCCACGGCCTGTAAATGCTAGGGTAGCTGCACCGGAAAAGGAGAGCACCAGCGAGGTTCAGTTGTCCTATTCACAAAGTGGGGAGGTGGGGGGGTTGGTGAGGCGGTATGTGTGTGTGTGTGTGTGCAGGGTCCAGCCCGGATGTTCAGGATTCAGATATGGGTAGTGAAAAGAAAGGGTTTCCAGGGTCTGGCGAATTTTCACCAGCGCTGGGTCCACAAATGCTGTAGTTGCCAAGGGGATGCTAGGACCCACTTCGGCAAGAGGTGGGGGCAAAGTCAGTCGGGAGACCCCTGGGCTTCAAGTCCTTGGGCCAACTGAAAGGCAAGGCAGTCGTCAGGGTTGTTCTTGACTCGAGGGTTCTCAAACCCATACCTTTCCTGATGTGGGAACAGCCTGGGACCCTGGTGAGGCGCGAATTTGCCGCACCTGCGGGGTGCGCCTACGCCGATAGAGGGCTCGGCTGTAGGGCACGAGGCAGTCAGCTAAATGGAGGCGCAGGCAGAGACGGCGGTAGCTGGCCAGAGCAAGCACGAGCAGCGGCACGAGGAGCAGGAATCCGGTGACCAGCAGTGCCGTGAAGCCTGGGTCTCGCAGGTGCGCGGTACAAGGGGGTGCCTGGGAGCTCAGAAACTGTAGGATAAGAGGCATCAGGCCCAAGCTGAACAGCCCCAACCAGGAGAAGTTGTGCCCCATAGACCCCACCCCCATCCCCCTGCCACCCTCGCCACAAACACCTGCGCTCACACGCATACCCCAGGGCGCCCACTCACCTGGGAGTGGCAGAGGAAGCCGAACCCTAGCATGGTGACAGCGGGTAGCAGAATGGTCCCCAGCACCAGGGCCAACAAGACAAGATTGAAGGCAGCCACCAGCAGATTCTGGGCGGTGACCAGCACAGCGCAAGCCCAGCAGTCCAGGGGGTCCCGGGGCTCTGGGCCGCCGCTGGTAACCGGTCTCTGAGCCCCTAGGACATCCGCCATGGCCGGCCTGGTTTCTGCCCGCCTGGGCCGAGGCCCTTATAGCCCTCTTTCCTGCCCCTCCCCCGGCCCAGCCTCTCCCCACCCCACCCCCCCTTATCCTGGAATGCGGCTCCAGGAGTAGGCACCCCCCATATGGAGGAGCAGACCAGAGATCTGGACATTCCACAGGCGCCTCTGGGGAGGGGTTCACCCTGGCCAGGGTCTGCGCAATCTCCCTATCAATCACTGGTTTGCAGCCCTCCTCCAAGGACTTTCCCTATCACCAGCACACTATAAACAGGATTCTTTTTTTTTTCTGGTTTTATTTTTAATATTAATATCTCACACAAAAATCACCGAAAATAGGGGTAGGATTGGGAAGACCCCTCTGCCCCTGGGGCAGAGAGACAGTGCAGTGCGAAGGGGAGGGACTGTAAACCCCCCCACCCCTCCGCAGCCCCAGCGTGGAGGAGAAAAAACTGACAACACGAAAATAAAGTCCCAGAGAAACTCTTCTGGGGTGTCCCTGCGCCAGGGAGGCTCTGGCCCTGGGCTGTGTCACGTTTACAAAGAAGGGAGTGGGGGTGGCGGGCGCGAGGGGAAGATCCTTGTTTTTAAAATTGGCCGGAGCTGGGAAGGATGGGGTTCCTTTTCCTCATAGTTCTTTCTTTAAAACTTTTAATTTTTTTAAATTTTATTTATTTTTTTTTACAAAATACCATTTCAGTTCCCACTTCTTCCCCTACAGTACAGGAGTACGCTCACCCTCAGGCAAAGTTGGGGTTGGGGGCGGGGTGGGGGTGGGGGTACTGGTCCAAGAAAGTGCAGGACTTAGGGGAGGGGAGCGGGTTTGAGCACCATGAGAACCCGGCTGGAGCCGCGGATGGGTGGAGACGGTCGGGCCAAACTGGGGCTTGGGGAGGGCCCGGCGGCGGGCGGGCGGGAGGCCCCTGGAAGGACAGGCAGGATGGCTTGGGGGGTGCGGGAGGTCAGGTTTTCCCAAAAATGAATAAATAGGTGAGTGGGACTGTTATAAATTAAAAAACAAAAAAATACAAATCATAACCAAGTGAATAAACAGAGACATGTACAGGGATCACAGCTAGCATTGGAAATAAAAAAAAAAAAAAAAGAGGTTCTGGGGGGAGGGGTAAAGCCCATAGAAAGAATCTCATTAAAAAACCTCGGCTGCCTTAACATCTATGTACATACACGAGCCGCGCGCATCTGCGCCGGGCAGGCGGCTGGCAGGCGTGAGGGAACCCGTATGTGACCCCCGCCGCCGCCGGAGCCTGGTCCTTGTGTCTGTTGCTAGAAAGGCCAAAGTCGGTGAGGGGAGGCGCTGGTGGGCGAGGGACTTCCAGCCCCTCCCTCGTCTCCCTTTTTTTTTTTTTTTTTTTTTCCTTTTTTTCCTCATATTTGTTAAAAAACAAAAAAACAAAAACCCTTTTTTTTCTTCTTAATAAATTAAGTGAAGGGGAGCTGCCAATGGGGTGGAAGGGCTGGGCCCGACCCCCTTCCCGGCCAGAGGCGGGACCTAGGTCCAGCCCAGGCGTGTGCTGGTGGCCCCGCGGCGCCCTGCAGCGGGCAGGCGGGCGGGGCATCCGGCCTCATCGAGACGTGCTGGCGGGGGCCTGCGGGAAGAAAGCGGGAGGGGGGTACTCAGGGGCAGGGGCGGGTCAGCTCACCCCACAGCCCGCCCCCTGCGGCTCCCCACCCGTCGGCCCGCCCAGCGCCGCGGCGCCGAGGCCTCACCAGCGTGAAGGCGTCGTAGGTCTGCGCCAGCTCCTCGGTGCGGTACTGCTCCAGTACCACCACGCCCTGGAGGCCCGCGCTACGGCGCCGGGCACAGGCCTCGCAATGCACTAGGTAAGTGTTGCGGCTGCCGTTCTCACTTGTCACGAACAAGATGTTGAACACCTCCACCTGGGGCGGAGAGGCGTGGCAGTCACCGGGAGGAACGCACCTGGGAGCTCCCTCCTCCCGGGAAGAACAAGGAATCAAAGAGGAAAGTGGGTTCACTCACGTCGCACTCGTTGCAGTAGTAGGCAGGCTCATCTTTGACCCGGCCCTGGTAGGCGATTTTCTTGCCTGCCCGCACCAGGCTCTCCCGTTGCACCTGGCAGTGCTTCATGGACTGTAGGAGGCAGAACCTGGGAGAGGGGTGGTGAGTGGTGGATGAGGTAGGGCTGCTGGCCCAGCAGGAATCCTTATCTACTGAGCCCTATCCATTCCTGGGTCACATCCCCTGACCTGGGCTTCTGAAACAGTTGAGATTTCATGTGTTCTTTTGTCCGTCTGGGTTACTGTCATATAAAACAGTTAAGCAGTAACCCTGTTACCCGCCCTTGTAACACTGCAGGGCACATTGGGTAAAAGGTGGAAAGATGGAGAATGGGGTGGCACTTGACTTGCATAACAAGAGCGTGACTAGCTCTGGTGGAGATGGGCTCCCTCCCAAATAGGATGCTCACTTGATCATCTTGAACAAGTCAGGGTCGCTGATTTTGACGGTGCGAGCCACATTCCAGGACACGTGAATCATGGGTACAATGGATTTGACGTTCTTCACCTCGTTCCACTCGTATCGTTCCAGGGCCAGCTGGTACTGATAGGCTGTGGGCCAGAGAGGGTCACTATAAGATTCTCAAACAACCCCTAGCTACCTTAACCCCTTCCCTCACAGCTGGCTGCCCTCCAAGGTCCTCCCACCACAAGGCTCCACCCCTCAACACTGAGCGGCTCTGTACCCCACTCCCTCACCGGTGAGAGGCCCAACGTTCCAGGCGATGTTGTTGCACCAGCCAGTGGCCTGCACCCAGTGCACGGTCCCCGCGTTAATCCACACGAGGTCTCCAGGGCGCTGCACGAAGCGGTACACAGGTATATTGGAAGCATAGAGGTCATCCAGGATTGGCCACCAGGAACCTGTCAGGTAGTCCACACCGTGCCTGCGGGGTGGCCACAGGGTCAGATGGAAACCTGGGGACCCAGAAACCGGACAAGGGGATGGACCTAGTGGGGGAGGAGGAGGGAGTGCGCACCGGTCGCAGAAAGCACTGATGGTTTCCCAGTAGTGCTCGTGCACTGCGAACCACTCGCAGTCGCCTGGGCCAATGTTGATGTTGACGGAGCAGAAGTTGTTGTTCTCTTGGTGGCCTGCAGAGGGCAAGAGAGAACGCCTGGCTGGCCTAGACAGGCTTGCACTAGGTTACAAACCCATCCTTTGGCCTTCATTGGCTGACAGAGGAGAGCCGATATCGGCCCCGCCCCCAGCGCGCTTTCAGCACCTGGCGTTCGGCTGCCAGGGACCTTCATGTACAGCTGCACCGTGTTCATGCCCAGGATCGTGTGGCCCACGTGGCTCAGCATGTTACCGGTGGATGTTACCCGCATGAATGCAGGCAGCTTAAGCAGCTCCTGTAGTTGTGGCTTCCACCTGCAGTGGTCAATAAAAGTGAGAGGCTAAAACCTGGCTCTGCAGACCCATCAGCACTCCCGCCCCGAATTTGCTGGCCTCAGCCCCACTGACCGCTTGGCATCAGACAGGTCGATGTTCGTGCCAAACTTGATGATGTGATGGTTCTTCGGATCTGGTGCACTGCTGCAGGGGTAAAGGGCACACATTGGTGGAGAAGCACTGGGCAGGGAAGAAGTCATGAAAGGAAGGGCATACTGTACCATACCTAGAAGAGATCCCTGTGGTGCTGTCTGGCTCCTCGCACTCCTCATCCTCACTCTCCTTTTCCTCCTGCTTGGCCATAGGTTGGGTCAGCCACCTTTCAGGAGCCCTCCCAAAGCAGCCCCACTCCAAGTCCCCTGATCCCACAGCCCTGCTTCCCCATGCTCGCCTCTCACCTGCAGGGACTCCTGGAAGGATGAGGCCTGGTACTGCGCATACTTGGCAATGGTGGTGTGGGAACGGGAACTCTCACAGGGCCAAATCTGTCGAGTGCCCGTCAGATCCCAGTTCTCATCTGAGGGTTGCTGCACCTGGGTTCGCACCTCCACAGTGTGCTCACCACTCGCCTCCACCAGCGTCTTGGTGGAGAAAAGGCCCAAGTCTGCAAGGGAGGGCCGAGCAGGGCGTCGGGGCAGAGGCAGAGGGCAAGGAGGGAGGACCCAACTCACTCTGTCCCTTCTTACTCCCCAAGCCTCTGACAGACTGGACATAGGCTTCACTGGTGTCAGCCCAGGAGGAATAGGCAAGAATCCTGACCCCACAGGAAGCTGGAAAGGTTGGCCATCCATCACCGACCCCCTTTCTCCCACTCCTCCACCAGTCCTCAGGTATACATGGGGCCACGTGTGTACATTGTTGGTGCTTAATGAATGGCAGATTCTTTAACTTATCATTGGGTGCAATGAAAGATTTAGTCAAGTGAAAGCCTAGAATGTGCTTTTAGTAACAGTGGAAGGAAAAACATAGCTATAGAGGAAACAAGATTTTTATATTCTGTACAGTTCCCTCTACTTTTGTGTTTGAAATCTTGCACAATAAAATTGAAAAAGAGAGGCCCCAATTCACAAGTCCTCAGGGATACTCTACAATCTGTACTATTCTAGTCCTTAACCACTAAGAAAACCAAGTGATTCTATCCAGACCCTGAAATACATCCCCTCCCCATTTGCCCACTGTTGGATAGTTGGGAGAAAAGCTTGAGGCCAGCTGACCCATCACTCAGAACACCCTTCCAGTATGGCCTACCTATGACTGAGAAAAGCTCACTTATATCCACTTCTGGGTCACGTGTGGGGGCTCTCAAAGGATCCCAACACCCCAGATCCTTGCAGCCCTCCCCTACCTTCCCGCTCCACACACTCACTGAGCCGCAGGGAACCTGCCAGGCCCCGGATCACGGTGATAGGATTTCGAGGGTCTGTACAGAACTGAAGCAGCACTGGTGAAAAGGCATCCCGTTTGCTTTCCAGCTGAGGGGCAACCAAGAGACAGGGCTAGTTCAGAGCTCTGTCCTAGGCTCAGAGTACCCCAACATACTTAGAAGCCTGGGGCAGGAGCACACATACATAGATGCTGGGTGTGGGTGGATTGAGTTTTTCCCGAGGCAGCTTCTCCTCAGTATTGATCTTCGGTTTCACAGACTGGGCAGGGGAAAGGTAGGACTCTCTAAACTTCCCTTTCACCTTGGCATTCCTGTTGGAAGGACAATGAAATTAGGATAGAAATAGGGTAATAGGGGAAGGGAGCCTCCCTTCAGGCCATGTCAGCAGCTTCATGGGTGATAGCCCATAACTCACTTGCTGGCACGCACAACATCAGCAGCGCAATGGCTGATGGTGAGGTCTGCCATGCGCAGCCTTCGCTCTTCCACCTCAGAAGCAATGAAGGTCTCCTTGTCACCACTCTCAACCTTGATAAGCCGGATCTTCAGCTCCTTGGGGGGTCCTTCACTAAGTGATCGCAGCTTCAGCATGTCAGCCCGGCTGACACCTGGTGGCCCCGGAGCCTCCTCCCAAGACTTCTTCCCAGGAACAGGGGCTGATGCAGGTGGAGGTTGGGCAGAGGGTGCAGGAGATGGCGGAGGGGCAGGAGCTGTGGGTGGCTTAGCCTTAGAGGCCCCACCAACATCAGGCCGGGCCTTCTCACGACCCTGGATCTCCTTACTCTGCAGGTCCAAGTTCCCAAGCACCCGGCGGCTCTTTTCTTTGGGGGCCTTAGCCTTGGCCTTTGCCCTGCCCTCATGGGGCCGCCGACTCACAATATCTTTACAGGCCCGCTTGTGCCTCCGATGCTCCTTCTGCTGCCGCTTGCTACTGCCTGGTCCTGCTACTGCCACCACCCCACCACTCTCCTCCTTGGCCTGGGCAGGAGGCAGCAGTCGCTCAGTCCCACTGTCCACTGGGTCTTTCATGTCCACAGGGTCTGCCATGTCCACTGGGCCTGTTGGGTCTGTGGCACTCCAGCCCACCCGCTCCACAAGGGTCTCACAAGCCCGACTGATCTCTTCTAGCACCTCAGACTCAGAGCGAGCAGGGGGCAGAGGCAGGGGTGGGGTCGGTGGGGTGGGGGTCACAGGGCCCTGGGCCGGCTCTTCACCTGCCCTGTGCTCCCGGACCCAGGGCCCACCTGAGGTAGAGAACTGAGATGACGAGGAAGCAGAGGGCTGTGGGGAGCCCTGGACACTGGGGGCCACTGACGTGGGAGGTGGGGCAGTAGCACCTGATGGGGGATTGGGGGAATACTGAGTGGTGGGCCCAGGACGGGTAGAAACAGCTGCTCCAGACCCCCGGTAACAGTACTTTTGTCCCTCTAGCACGGAGGCCAAGGATTTGAGCAGGCTGGCTGGGCTAGCTGCTGGGGATAGTGGGGGTGGCGGTGGCTGGGAGGGTGCAGGGAATTTGGCTAGTGGCGGCGGTGGTGGTAGGGCTGGTGGTGGCTTCTTCTCCTGTTCTTGGGTAGCAGTGGTGGTGGTGGTGGTGGTGGCAGAGGCAGCAGGGGCAGTGGTAGCTGGGGCTGAGTCAGTGGGGAATGGAGGCTGCAGAGATGCAAAGGGCTCCTTCAGGGGAGGTGGGGGGGCTACTCCTGCCTCCTGTTGCTGCTCCTCCTCCTTGCGAATGGATTCATCCAGCATCTTCATGATGTTGGCCAGCCCATCAGGTAGGATCTTGAATTCAGCCGGCTCTTCAAACTGGTCCTCCAGAGGAGTAGAGGGAAAATCAAAGAGTCGTGTGCCTCGAGCAGGCAGTTCCCCAACTGTCGACGGCACAGGGTGGGGGGCTTTATTCAGGGGACCTGGGGATGGCCCTGGCCCCACCTCGGGGGTCTTTGGGAAGGAGACCCTAGGCCGAGGGCTCTCCGGGCGCCTGAAGCTTCCTGAGGTATTTTGGTGGCAGGATGAGGGAGGGGCTGGAGGCAGGGCAAGAGTTAGGGGTGTAAGAGGTGGGTCCTGGGGGCTCAGTGTTGGGCTGGGGGGTCTGGAAATGGAGTCCATAGTTCTGGCCAAATAGGGAGGAGGGGGGAAGGACACGGGCCCTGTAGGGCTGCCACTGCCGCTGCCACTGCCGCTGCTGCTGGTGGTCGGGGGAGTAGGAGGGGTGTGCGAATCCTGAGTGCCCACAGAAAAACGGGGGGCCAGAGGCCCCAAGAAGCCCTCACGGTGCGGGAAGGGTGGTGGAGGAGGACGAGGGCGTCCCTCAGACCCAAAGAAGAGATCTTCTAAGATCTCTCCATCCTCACGGACTGACCGGCAGGCCGGGCCCTTCAGCCAGGCAGGGGGGTGTGGGGGGCGTAAGAGGCGGGGACAGGGAGGTGGAGGAGGTGAAGGGGGACCAGGTGGCAGAGACAGATGGGGAGCGGCAGCAGGAGCTGCCAGGAAAGGTTTCCGACTGCTATGTGTGGAGGGCCCTAGGCGGCCTTGGTGAGAGGCGACCTCCAGTGCGGAAGTTTGGTAAGGGTCAGCGCCGGGCTGCAAATGAAGTGAGGGGTTAGTCAGAGGTTTGCTACAACCACCTCAGACAAGCTCCCACTTATCTCCCACTCCATCTTCCACCTGTGGTCATTACTCACAATGCCTGGGCTCGGCTCCATGCCCCGGAGACCAGTGTTGCTGCTGCTGCTGCTGCTACTGCTACTGCTGGTGGTGCCAGGGAGGCCAGGGGGCCGGGAAGGGGCATAAGGCACACAGGCGGTGGTTGCTGCTGGTGAAACGCTGGAGTCCATCCGCGACCTCTGAACTCTGCTCTCTCTAAGGTCACTTCCAGGGGGACGGGTGGCAGGAGGGCAGCCATGGCTCTCTGCTCCTGGGGGACGGGGGCCTGGGCCTAGGGGTGCAGCCGGGACCAGCCGGTGGCCAGGGGGTTGCGTAGTGTAGGCTGGAGCTGGGTATGGATATGGGTGAGGCAGCGAGTGCCGCTGCTCCTAGGGGAGACAGATAAGGACACTGAGTGAGGAACAGAGGATGTTAGACTGGCAGGTGAGAGATAAGGGTCAATAGACAGGTGCTCACCTGGCGTTCTGGGGGTGCTGAACCCTTGCGCTCAGAGCCCCAGGCATCTCCATGCAGGGTACTCCACAACCCTGGCTTGGTCAGCTGAAATGGAGGGCTGGTGCCTAGGCCGGGTAGGGGTAGGGGTGGCGGCGGCGGTGGCGGTGGCGGCGGCGGCGGCGGCGGTGGCGGTGGTGGCGGCGGCAATGGTGGTGGTGGCAGTGGCAGCCCTGGGGGAAGGCCAGTCTAGAAGAAAAGGGGGTGTGAGAATCCCATTCCTTGCCCTAGTCCTTCTACTCACTGCCTACCTGCTCACATACAACCATACCTGCTCAGAGCTGCAACCTCTCCTGCGTTTGCCTCCAGGGCTAAGGCCCTCCTCCCCCAAGGGGCCTGAGAGTACAACAGGAGGCACAGGCTGCACCACTGGGGATTCAGCAGGTCGCTTCACTGGAGGACCCCCCCGCTTAGCCCCATAGTTCCGCTTGTGCTGAGGATAAAAAGAGAGGAGAAAGAATGGCTCAGATGCATACCTGGCCCAGCCCTCCTCCCTAGCCCACCCAGCCCTGGTCTCACCTCAAGGTGCAGCAAGTTCCATACTTGCTCCAGTGGGGGCAGGACCTTGGCTCGGTGCTGGCAAGAGCCAGCATGAAAGTTCCAAAGCTGGGCCTGGGGAGGTAGGGGAAGGGTGCAGGGAATAGGACAGAAGCAGGCATAAGATGAAGGCACTGAGCCAGAAGGCACAATCCTTGCCTCTTAAGTGTTCTGCCTCATCCCACCTGCTGTAGTCGGCCAATGTGGGGCCCCAGCTCAGCCAAGCTTCCTCCGTATCGAAGGGCGCTGTGGTAGCAACGTATGGCCTCCTCACTGTCATGCTCTGACTCGTACAGCTGCCCAAGCTGCTCCCACAGCCCTGGCTGGGCTGGCTCACGGAGCAATGCCTGCACACAGCCATGCAGGGATTCCAGCTTTCCATGGAGGGGTCTTGGGGTGGGTGTACTACAGAGCAAAAGGTGTTGAGAAAAGGGGTTGTCAGGGTGGAGGAACTAGATTTCAAGGCCCCAGTCTTACCTCCCATCCCCAGCACCTTTGAATCCTCACTCACCCTGGAACGTAATATGGTTTGTTGGGGTGCCCAGAGCTACTGCCATGTGGAGAGGATAGGGAAGCAGAAAGTGGGGGCTGCCCAATGCTGGCAGAGCACCTGGAGAGAGAAAGGGCCCGTTAATGTATATCAAGACAGAGCAGTCTTGTCCCTATCTAGGAAGAAGGGGACTAGGGGAATAAGAAAAAGCAGCTGAGGACTACGCTGAGGCCCATAGAATGGCAGAAACCCGGAGAATGACAGTGATTGAGGGGCACAGAAGATGAGAAGACAAATTCCTGGAGACAGAGAGATGGTCCAAGTTCTCACCTGCCTCCAGGAAGCCATGCGCTACGAGGAGGGGGAGGGGGCGGGCAGGAGCCCCAGGCCCCAGCACAGCTCAAGCCCCCAAGGGCAAAGGCTTCCCGTGCAGCGCGGGCCCCTGGAGGGTCCACTGCCCGATGCATCCAGCCTGAGTCAGGGAAGAGATTATGGTCTTACTGGGGGCACAGCCTGAGCTGCCCATATACACACAACCAACCCAGCACTAGTCTTTCCCTTACCAGGTCAGCAGTGGCCCCAGGAGCCCTGGAGATCGGGCACGGCCCCCTGCCCCAGCTCTCTGGGGCGATGGTCCCAACTCCAGGCGCTCTGAAAGGAGAGCCCACAGCTCCCAGATGGTCGTCCACAGCTAATTCTACAGAGAGAAAGAAGCAAAGGAGTGAGCTGAGCTGGCCAGAACACAATCGAGGTGCAAGGGCTGGGCTGACCTGGCATCCCGCAGGGCTGTCATCAGCTCAGAGAGTCAGGCCTTTGCTTTCCCTGAGGGTAGGCCCACAGGGCCTACAGAGACCCCAGAGGCCCAGAAGAGTGGTTAGGAACCAGGAATAATAACTGGAGCAGGACAGTCACTAGTCAATAGGCTACGCTGCAGGGGTTTACCCGGCCTCCGGCCTCCGTGGGAGCGTCCTCTCACAGCTTCAGCGAGCTCCGGGAGTCCAGCCAATCAAAGGACTTCCTCTCTGCCCAGAAAGCCAATCATCACCCGTGTCTCCGCCTCAGTAACAGCCTGCTCGGGACCAATAGGAACATGGTTAGCTGGGCACAGCAAGGAGGGGGGCGGGGCTGGGCCGGAGGAGAGGCGGAGAAGCCGGACAGACAGGCTCGGCCCCGTGACCCCAACGTGACCTGGCGACTCCTACCTAGGGTCTTCATCTTGGACCTGACACCCAGGGCGAGCGGGACAGGCAGGACAGGGGACCGCGTGGGTGAAGGCGGCGAATTGCACGCCTGGGTTAGCCTGGATGGGATAGCTTTCCCCGCAAGTCCCACGTACCCCCAAAGCCGCCAGGGCACCCAGCTAGTCCACAGGAGAAGCCTATCTCCTGCCCCACTCCCCTGCCCCACTTAAGACCTTACCTTAAGACCGATGGACCTTAAGAAAGATGCACAACGCAAATGAAGGCATCACTTGCCTTCCTCACTTCACTTCTCCCAGTGCCTGACCTCACCACTTGGAGTGCCCCTTGGAACTACTTGGCCAGTCACAGAGACTTCTAGGGCACCCAACCACACACTGGGATCTGAGCGCTCCATTCCCCACACCTGACCCCATCCCAAAGCATGGTCAAGCCTCCCAACTTCATACCCAGTACCTTCAGATCCTCCACTTGTCCTGGCTGTCTTCAACACCAACTGACTCCCCCAAAACAAACCCCAACTTCTGAGAAGTGCGCACCACGATCCCCAGTGGACCCTCTCTCGTGGCTCCGGTATCCTCTATGCCCTTCCCCGCTGGGGCCACGCGGTTCCCCATGGCCCACGTGGCCCCCGCCCCCCAAGGGAGGGGGGATTTCGGGGGTTGCCCGTGACGTGGCTACTTGCGCAGCGGAAGCAGCATGTGTAAGAGTAGGGGGGGGGGTCCTTCGGGAGGGAGGAGGGCGGGGCCCGACAGGCGATGACATCACCCTTGTCCCACTCTCACCACCCACTCCCTTAAAGAACCCAGAACCAGTTTCACTTCCTCCTTCATTGCCCCCCCCCATCCCTTCCCGTCAGTGCTGGCTAGACCCACAAAGGGCGCAGCACTCTCCTTTCCTGGGCACCTTCGCATTAGCCCCAGTCCTTCCTTCTCGCTTCTCAGACCCCAGGCTCTTGGTCCCCGTGCCTCCTCCTCTTCTACCCAGAGTTCCCTCAAGTAGGGAGCCGGCTCCGTTCCCGGGGTCGGTCCATTGAGTCTAGAGTACAAAGAACTGCGAGAGGCGAATGTCGAGTACAAAGCGGCGGGGGGCGGGGCCAGAGCTCCAGCTGGAGCTCAGGCCGGGAAGGAAGCTGGGGGAGAACTAGCAACCAGGGGCTGGGGGCGGCTGGAAACTTTGCCTTCGCTGAGAAAAGTCTGCGCTGTGGGGAAATTTCCACCCAACCCACAAGGGTAAGCGGGCTTCTGGTGAATACAACCCTCCCTCCACTGGGCAAGGTTGTCTGCATGCGAGAGCTTGGACCCTACAGGTCCCTACGTGCCACTCCCCGCCAAGCCCTGGCAGGCACTTACGCTCTACGGACCCTATCCACAGTTCACGTAGAAATTCTGCCAGAACTCACCCTCCTCACCATATAACCGTTCAGTCAGTTACCAAGCTCTGGGACAAGTACTGCACTGCACTACCGTCAAGGATACTCTGGGCTACTTCCCCCTTCATCCCAAAGTCCCCGAACCCATGGCCCAGATATAGAAAAACGGGGAACCAGAGGGCCAAATATCAGAGGCACAGATCTCCGCTTGGGAAGTGATGCTGAGGGCGCTGCTAGTTACCAGGAAATGCAGCTTCCCCTTCTGCGATGATGACACTTCCCCACTGCCACTTCCCCTTTCCCAGGGGGAACTGACTCAGCTTTCCCTAAACCAGTGAGGCCCCTCCCAGCAGCCCCTTCCCACCTTTATCCACCCCGCCCCGGCAAGAACTCAAGATACAGCATCCCTCATTAGAGGACAAAAACTTTGGGCATACTAAATAGACACTCACTCTCGCCAGCCACCGTGGATCCTTGTCCCCACCCGGGACACAGGCACAGACCCAGGAGCCTGACTCCCCATCCGCCTCCAGTACAAAGTCCTCCCTCGGGGTCTGATTCAGGTTTGAGGTAGGGGGCCATGAGTCACCCTGAAAACCTTCCCTTATTCCCACTGACTCAGCCCCCGCCTCCCTGAAAACAGACACACAGTCATTGGCAGACACAACTCAGCCCACACACCGCTCACCACGGGTCCCGTGGAATTTCCCCTCTCGTCTTCCCCCACGACGGCCCCTCCCTGCGCCCGGCAGCCCCAACACTGCGCTCACACCTGTTCCCCAGGCGCCAGCAGCCCGCTCTCGGTCCACTCTCACCTCCATTCTTGCTTTGGGACAGAAACGCCCTCCCCGATTCCCAGTGTCCCTAACTAACCCAGAGGAAGGGACAACCATGGACAGGCACAAAAACCGACACCCAGACTCATTAACGCCAGAGAAGAGGTAGCTGCACGCAGCCAAAGTCAACGTGCAAGGTAGTATACTTGGGGGGCAGACATTCCAGCCTCTCCTTCCTGACCCACAGTTCCCCCCCCCCCCGGGAGTCAGCAGCTCATAAAGGGTTAATGCCACTCCAGCTGAAGCCACGCCCTCCATCCGGGCACTCCCGGCTAAACCCAGCTCCGCCCCCTCCATCCGGGCTCCAGACTCCGGGACTTTAACTGACCCCCCCTTCCCCTAGAGCCCCGAGAGAGACCCACTTCATCAATCACACCCACTTAACTCTCTCCGGGCTTGAAAACCGAGAATCCCCTCCACAAACTGCTCCAGTTGCGCGGGACGCAGAGTAAGGAGCCAGGCAGGAGCACCAGGCTCACAAGCTGACCAAACACCAGACCCCGCAAATGGGGCTTTACCAAGCAAGCAGTCAGCAGACATGCTGCACGTGCGAGGAGGTGGGACTGTCCCGGAACCTCACCGCACCCGCTCCCTGCCAGCTCTCATTTTGCCCAGTAGAAGCGAGGGGTTACAGCTCGCTTCTTACCTGGGGGAGGGGGAGGCGGAGGCGGAGGAGAGGGCCGATGACTGGGGCTCCACTGTGACTCAGCCACCCGGGCAGGCCGCCCGCTCGGGATTCCCTTCCCCAGTCTTCTCCCGTGTTGGCCCCTCCCCGCCCCCCACTAAGGAGTAAGGAGTGACTGTGCCGGGCCGGCCCGCTGTGTGTCACTGTGAGCCTTGTGTCTGCCTCTGACTGGACCGCTGCGTTCAGCAGTCTGACAAGGTCGGCTGTGTACGGGTCCCGGTGTGGGTCTCCGAATGCACCTGCATATCTGCTCATCTTCAGTGCCTGCGTCTGACAGGTTACTGTCATTATGCCTGTCTACATGACTCTGCGTGGCTGTTTCGGTGTCTGCCTGGCTTCTGTCTCGGTCTTTTGTCTGGGTCTGCCTCTGCATCACTTTCGTGATCACGTGTGTCCCTGCACATAGCCTTCTGTCTTTGCCTTCATGTTCCTAGTCAGGGAAACACTGGACCAGACGGACCCTGCTGACTCCTCCCCTCATTCCCCTAAATCCTGATGTCTTGCTGGATCAGTGATCCTTGTGTTTGACAAGTATTTGGGTGTCTGTCTGCCTTCGTTCAAGTTTTGTCCTATTTCTCAATATCCTTGCTCCCTAATAATGGCAATTGCTAGCATTTACTGAATACTTATTACATGCTAGGCACTGTTAATCACTCATACATTTTCAAAACTCCTCCCCCAAAATCTGGTGTAGTAGGAGTTACTTTTATTACCTCACTTTACAGATGAGGAAATTAAGGCTCAGGGAGGTCGGAATTTGGTCAAGGTCATTCTGCAAGAGAATGAAAAAGCTGGGCTTCTTTGCAGAGCCTCATTCTTGCCACCCTTTTATGATGCCTCTGTCCTATTGTCCTCTTCTCCCTCTGTTGGTTTTATCCTTACAGGCCACCTTCTGGGTCAGCCTGCCCCTCAGCCCTACTCCAGGTGACCATCCCAAATACCTCATTCCTCTAGAGAAGGTGTGGGGAGGAGACTGTGCAACAGGTCTCAGAAGCCATTGGTTTTTTGGCAACGACACTCATTCAGTTAACACATTCAACACAATCCCACTGAGGCACCCCAATGTGCAAACCATCTTGCCAAATAGAGATACATAGGGGAAAAAAACAGTCCCACTAAAAAACTCAGCAAGTAATGGAGAAAAGCAAAGCAGGGACTTAATTCCCTGCTTTAGGTCCATCTTTTCTCCTACAAAAGAATGGGGGATGGAGCAGGGCCTCGGGTTTTGAACTGGCAGAAGGAGAGAGGTAAGCAGCAGAGGAGTAAAAGTTAGGGTGTGGGGACCAAATGCTGTAGTGCAGTGGGGACAGAATAGAACAGAAGGGGATCTGGAAGGAAAGGTAAGATGCCAAGACTGCCATGGCAACAGCAGGTCATTGTAGCAATGGTCTCCAGTATCCAAATCCACAACTCTTAGAAGACAAAGCCCTGCCCTCCCCCTCCCAAGAAAAATCCTTCCAGTGTATCTCACCTCTACTTTCCAACTTGCAAACCCTAGCTTAATGCAATTCAATAAGCAACTGAGTTGTAGCACTTAGGGGTGATTTTTTGGTGGTAGTGGAGAGGCTGGTGAAGTACAGGGCTGAACCATTCACAGGCAACAGAGGGGCGCTCCATAAACTAGGAAGGCTGAATCACTCAAACACCATGGTGGGGTGGGGGTGGATGCTCAAAGTTGGATCATTCTGAGGAGTGGGTATGATCTAAATCATATCACCCTTCCTTAAGCATGCGGTACAGAACTGGACTATTGGGGTAGGGTGGGGTGTAGTGGTCAGGGGTAGTACTTACCAGATGGAATTTCCTGTGTCCTGTCTCATTGGAATCAGTGCCCCAATAGTGGGGTGCAGCAGACCACAATGGGTGAGTGGTACTATGGGGCTGGCATGGTGCCTGGGGGAACCTAAAAGAAAAAAGCCAGTTAGAGGTGGGTTCTTCCAGCCTGCAAAATTTCCCTGAGCTATCTTTCCCCTTACTGAGGAGAAAGCTGGCTCTGGTGGTCAGATGGGATGGGAGAATCTGTTTCCATGGCAACCAGAAAAAGCCATACCCAAAGTGGTCCTCCAGCCTTCCCCTTTAGGAAGTAGTTTTGACCTGGGGTAAGGGGGAGCATGCTATGGCATCTGCATAAATCCACAGTGGTCACCCAACCCATGATCCCCCTTCTGACTGGACCCTCCTGCTCAAAGTCCCTAGCCCCAGAGTAGGCCCTACTACCCCCTACATGAGGGCCTAAGTCAGCTTCAATCCTGGCCCCAGGCAAGAAGATCCTCTCCCTTCAGCCCTGCCTCCTCCCTAACCTTATCAAGACACCAGTCAACCCCACCCTCTGGACTCTGCCCCCTCCTTTTCCCCCAGGCGGGTGCAGGCAGGTCTCCAGAGTAGCACAGGTGGCCAGACTAGATGAACAGGCCCAGCAGGGAGAAGCCTTCCTCTTCAGCAAGAACTGTGACTCTGGTCCTGGGTCTGGAAGTGGCCTCTGCTGCAAGCCTCCCTTCCATATCCTGTTTCCCCATCATCTCCTTCCTCTGTGTGGCCCAAGAAGGTGATAGAGGCCCACCCTCTCCTTGCCTCTCAGAGACAAGCTGGGTCTTTTAGCGTAAGTCCAAGGCCAAGAATCAGGTGTCCATCCAGGGATCAGACCTAAGTCTGCCTTCACCTCAGACTCACTACTTAGGGATCTGTTTTCTCCTTTAGCCACAGTCTTTTGCCATTAAGGACAAAGATTCTTGGGCTCCTCCAGACACCTGGGTTCTCAGTCCAGGCTCCATTCCCTGGCCTTTCAGCCCCTATGCTTCCCCTGCCCCAGAGACTCGGGCCTTCAGACCCCAGTCTCCATGATGCAATGTTCCGCAAGCTGCCTGGGCTGCTGATGACATTGCCCCCAGGGAGGTGCTATTTCTGACCCATGCCAGGCCCCTTACTGGGCCAGGGTAGTGGTCAGCTCCAGGCTAGGGAGGCCATACTGGCAAAGTGATTCTGCTAGAAAAAGGGAGCTTGAGGCTGGAATCCATCAGGACAGATACTCAGAATGTGGGACCAGGGAGAGAGGAGAGGGAGGCATGGACGGAGAGGGAAAGAGAGGAAGAGACCGAGAGAGGAATCTGTGCCATTTGTGTATGTGATTATGTTGAAGGGAAGAGGATGCTGGGGGTCTCTAACCTGGAGACAGAGGAGTATCAGGCCTTAGGACAAATCAAGAGGAGTAAGGGGCAGCCAAGGGGGTCAGTGGTGTGTGCATGGGGTGTCTGGACACCAGAGTGGGGGAGGGGCCAACAGCCATTTAAAGGGCCAGCCCCAGAGCTTTAATCCCTCACCAGTCCTGGCCCAAAGCCTGAGGCTGTAATTCATCTGTCCAACAGCTGGGGTGGGTGTGTTTGGGGGGGGGGGGTGCATGTGGACTGGGAGAGGGAGCTGGGGGAGGGGCTGGGGCTTTCTTGTGCACAGAGCCAAACAACAAAAGGGGAAGCTGAAGGACCAGCTCCAATGTGCCCTGCCAGGCTGCTGACCTGTAGACTTGCAGGTGGCCCTAACCTGGTGGCCAACAGACTCTGTAGTTTGGACTGTGATTCTTGGCCAAGGAGTCCATGAACCCAAAGGTGGGTCTTGGAGAAAGCCCAAGCTGAATGTTCCCCAGAGCAAGCTGTCACCCCTTCTTGCACTTTCCCAGCCGCAGCAGTCCCAGACCTGGCAGGCCGCGCAGCAGACCCTGCCTGAAACGCCCTGCTCTTTGGCCAAGCCTCTCTAGACATAGCCTGCCGGCTCCCCTTCCTGCTGGCGTAGGGTGGCAATGGCCACACCAAGACTGTCTCTTTAAATCATTACCACCCCTGATTGTGTGGACTAACCCAGGGCCCTGCCCCCCAGGCGGGCGACTCACTCCCCCCCCCACGAGTCCCCAGAAATGTGAGGGCCATTTAAAGGGACAACAGAGGCAGCCAGGTTGCTAACCGCCCCCACACCCCCACCAGGCAAAAACACTCAGCCCCTTTCTCAAGCGACACAGAGCCCCTTGCCCCTCCAGAGGGCCCCCCAAATTCCGGTTCTCTCCCCACCCCTAGAGACTTCTGGAAGGAGAGAGGGGCCAGAATTGGGGGGGGGGGCAGGGGAACTGGGGGATCAAGGAAAGGACAGGGACTCCTTCCTTCTTCAGAGCCCCAGGGGACCGGTTGGAAGGAAAGCAAAGCAGGGAGAAGCAGCAAGACTAGAGTCCCAAATGGTGCCACGGGCAGACCTGAGGTTCACAGGCTGTCTGTCGAGCTAAAGGAAGGGAGTTGGGCTGCACGAGACCGCGGTGCGGCCAGCAGACGACAAGCCCAAGTGGGGGAGAATGGAAGAAGGAGGGCCAGGGAAAAGAGGCAAGGCCAGGAGAAAACGAGGAGAGGGAACCGGGGAAAGGGGTCGTCCGGGAGGAAAATCCGAGAGGAGAGGGCGAGACAGGCCTGGGTTACCTGCTGGGTGTCTGTCCCCCGGCGGTGCCCCCGGAGTCCGGGTAGGGAGGGGGGAGCAGCAGGGGGGGAGTGGGGGCTGAGGGGGGCGGGGGAGACGGTCCCTCCTCTGCCTCCTGGGCCTGCCCCGGCGCTTGCAGCCTCTGCCTCCCTCCCTCCTCCTCCCCGTCCCCGAGTCCCGGAGTCAAACAAAGAACTGTAGCAGGCTCTCCCCAACCCCCTCCCTCCTCCTCCTCCTCCTCCTCCTCCTCCTCCTCCACCTCCTCCCTTCTCTCCCTCCCCACCAGCAGGCTCCCTCCTCCCTTCCGGTCTCTTCCTTTTACTACCCACCCCCCAGCCCCCAGTACTAGTCTCTCTCCACCCACCCACCCCAACCTTTTACACACCACTCGCCTAGCCCTGTCCCCGAAAAGGAAACTGTGGAGTCCCTTTGCAAATTGAAAGGCTCCAGAGAACAACATGGGGAGGGGACTGGGGTCTTGCTTAAAAGTCAAGAACCACCAATACAATTATTTTATTTTCACAGCTAGAGGAATAGTCTTGGCTGTTTCTTCTCCAAGAGGAGGAAAAATAATCCTAAAGAAAGCAATACAAATCTGACTAAAGCCTTCCTCAAATAAAGTGCACAAAGCAGTAGAAGCTAATCCCCATGCCCCTTCCCCCTCATCCCCCACCAAATTAACACAAACTCTCCACTTCTTCCTAAAGAACTCCTAAGGTACTGATCAGTTTAAAGCAGGCCTACCAACTTTAATAATAAAAATAATAACACCATTTAGCAACAAGAAGCACTCATTCAATATTCATTCTGTGCCAGGCATGGTGCTAAGTGCTATGCATAAATTATCTCATTTTATCCTCTTAACTGTCTAGACGGTAGGTACTCTACTGATATTTTAATTTTCCAAATTAAGAATATGAGGCTCAGAGGGGTTGTGACCTTTTCAAATTCCTATAGCCACTAAGTGGCAGAGCTTGGAATGGAATGAAGTCTGATCTGACTGCCCAAGCTCCAAGGTATATAAAAAGAGAAACCAATTTTTCCCACTACCAAAACCAAACCCAGAACTTAGACAAGGACAGCCATATCTCTCTCCCTTAAGAGAGAGATCCACCTACCTGCTCTGGATAAACACACTGACTTCGCAGTTTAATACTATTTCTTGACTCTTCTCACTGTTGGGGTGGAGGTGAGGGTGCCATTGATTAAAGTCAAAGATGAGCTAGTGTCCAGTGAATCCTCCATATCACACACAGCTTTTCTCCTTGGGGGTAGCTGTCTTGCCACTACTCTCACTTCAACACAAATGAACACCGGGCCATAGGACACTAGGCAACACGGGAGGTGCAAAAGTAAAAAAAAGACATCTAGGAGCTCTTTCAAGGAAGAAGGGGACTTGAACGGAAAGCTCTTCTGTGCCAATCTAGGGAAAAGTGACCCGCAGTTCTCTGAGTCCATTAAACGGTTGGAGTCTTTACACCACACCCTGCCCCTCCCCCTCATGAAACTCCAGGCCAGGGTTTCCCACCTGCTGGATGCTAAGGCCAAGGGACGGGAGAGGGGGAAAAGACGGCAAGGGCCTGGATCTGAACTCAGGGCAAAGGTGGGAGGCCGGAACGAATAAGGGAAGAGGCCTTATTGCCTGGTAACCATTCCGGGGCACGTGCACTGGTGACATCATCCCAGGCCACCTCTAACACCGACCTTTGACACCTAGGGGCGGAGAGGGGCCTCTGGCTAAGCTTCCTGGGAAATTGCCTTAGGAATTCTGGGAACCCAAACGGGAAAGGAGGGTGGGAGCAGGACCTGCTCTGGTCTTCATCAAAATCTTTTACCCCCAGTACAGCCCCAACCGCTGGCAGTCGGGCCTCTCGGCTCCACCTCTCCGCCTCCAGCCCTGACCTCCCAACCCACATTTCAGAAGGAGTCCCGACAGGCCTCCGGGAGATACTGTGCCTTCTCTTTCCTGGGCGACCTCGAGTGGGAGGTGGGAGGATGAGGCGGGGGCGCCGGGTCCGGCGGGACTCTGTTTCCTATCAATGTGATCCCCCGTGCCCCTGTCGGCCGCCAGCCGGAATGTGTCTGGGTCCCCAACTCTCCTGCCCCTCCCCGCGCTGTTTCAGGGCGGAGTCTGTGGAGTTGAAACCAGGACACGGCAAGAGGAAGAGTTATATAACCGGGAGAAGCCGAGAACGAGTAGCGACGGACAAAAACATCTCGAAAGGAGCCCAGGGAGGTGCAAAGAGCCCCTGGACGAATGGGGAAGAGACGTTAGGGATGCGAAAGGTTTTGGTACATATCAAAGAATTCATGCGAAGGGGCGTGATGGCCCGGGAAGTCACCTGGGCCATCCGGGGCTTCCCCGTAGCGCCCTCCCCTGCCACAAACAAACAACAGTTGGGCTCGAGCGAGTGAAACCTCGGGAAGGGAAGCTGGAACCCGTCTGGTTCCTCTTGGGGATGCAACCTAAGCCAGAGCCCTGGAAGGCTGCAACGGAGCTTTTGGGGCTGGAAACCACAGCTCCGCCCAGCCCACCACCTGAGAGAGTGGAGCACCAGCTGGGAGGTTGGTGGGAGACAGGTAACCGGCCCACCTCACCCACGGCTGGGTATTAATGGCTCGAGACCTAGAGAAACAGGGAAGGAAGACCCAGACGTCTGAGTCTGGAGAGGCTGCGATATCCAGCAGACTCTCGAGGGTGGGAGTGGGATGGGGGAGGGGACGGGGGCGTGAGCTCGGACCCGCAGCGCAAGCGCAGGGGGCGGATTCCGACGCGTGCGGCGGAGGGAGGGGCAGTGGGCGCGAGCGTGTGGGAGTGCACGTGCAGGTCCTAGGCAGCAACCCCTTCCTTTTCTCAACCTCTGCCCCTCCCCTCTCCCTCTTCCTGTCGGTCTATAATGCCTCCTCCACATTGGCTGCCAAGGCCTTGATGTCAAGGGCATCCGCTGAAGCGGATTGGGTGGACACGAGAGTTCGGGAATCCTGCTCCTTCGTCTAGCTCTCCTGTTACTCTGGCAACAGGGCAAGCAACCCCGGGGGGGTAAGGGAGCCAAGTGCAGCGCCTTGCCGCGCCAGTGTCCAGCCTCCCTCCTAGCTACCGCCGACTCCACTTCGGTGCCTGCTCGTTGCCCCCTTCCTTCTTCCCTGTCCGTGGAACCAGGCATCCTGCCCTAGACCTTCCCCAGCCTCCCAGCCTCCCACACTCGCCAACTCCCACCCCAAGTCATAGACACATGCCACAGTAGACTGTAAGCGAATCTGCGTTGCTTAGTAATTAACCCACAAGTCCCCTGCTCACTACCCCTACGGCAGGAGGCAGAGTCTGAGTCCCCAGTCCCCTCTCCACCCCAGGCCTTTTGCCCTCCCGCCCACAATTTCCTGTGAGGGGCTGAGATGACAGGAAACCGAAAGAGCACCTCAGCCCACCTATCCCTCTGGCAGGGGAGGGCGGCTTCGGCTGCTTTCACAGCCCTATCCCCCACTTCACTCCCCCATCTCCAGCTGAGCGTCTCGCCCTCGCCATCTCGTGGCTAAGTCCGGAAGCACACAGAAGGGCCCAAGCCGGGAGGCGGCACAGCGGGGCAGGACCAGGGATGACGAGACGAGCGGGATGAAGTCGAGTGAAGGGAGGTGAGGTGCAGCAGAGTGGATGGGCCGGAGGCTACCGCACGGAGGCTATGGGGGCTCCTGGTGTAAGGGGCAGGGCTGGAGGTATAACCCTCACTCGTGGAAAGTTCTGGGGAAAAACTCGGAGGTACATCCTTGCTTGCCCACGTCCAACCTCCGGAGGCCTTCGCACAGCCTATTTGCAAACTCCAACCTTTAGTTCTACCCCGTAGTTAGGAACAGCCGAGCCCTGCCCTGCTGTATTTGTTGGGAAGGGGAATCCCAGCCCAAGGGGGCTGGGAGTCCTGTCAGGCTCCTCTTAACATCCGAAACCCAAGCCATCTGTTTGCCTTTCAGTCCTTCTCCCACCCCGCCCTGCTCTCCTCTAGGGAACTCGGATGTCCTGTGTTCCGGTCGTCATCCCAATGCCTTTGCTGAGACCCAAACGTCCATCCCCAGCTCCTCTCTGCCTGAGACTCAGGCGTCCCGCCCCCCTGAGAGAAGATTTCTCTCTTCCAGGCGCCCTTGTGGCTCCCCGTTACCTGATTCTAAGGTGTTCCAGGTGTAGATTCCCCAAGGTCTCCCAGGGGGTCGAGCGGCCCCCCCCTCCCAAGCCGGGGCTGGGGGGGCCGCTCCGCCCCGTGGCGCAGTTGGATTTTCCAACACAAACCCTGCCCCCAACTCCGCCCCTTTCTCATGGTCCCGCCCCCCTCGTAGCAAGGCCGCCCCCCACCTCTGCCCCGCCTTTTACAGGTCCCTCTCTCCTCAGGCACAAGTGCAGATTGCGAAGTTCAGGGTGCAGCAGTGCTAAGTCCATTCCCGACCCCTGTCTGACAAACCCCTTTTCCATTTGGATCATGTGCCTTTCCAAACTAAGTCTCACATTCTAGCCCAGCACTGAGACTTAGCCGCACCCACTTTAGGCACTACCTTGAGTTGCCCATTTGTTCCAGGTCAAGGCTGTGTCTCAAGGCCTCCCATTCCCCATGCTTCTTTAACCCATCCAATAGCAGCTCATCGGAGCTCTCCAGTCCTTTGAAGGCTCGGCTTCCTCCCCAAACCCCACCATCCCATTGAGATTTAGGGCTTGTAGTCACGAGTATTTCACTGCACAGAATTACAATTCTTCCACCTTTATGGCTAGCACACACTGTGTCTCAAGGGCCCCATCACACAATAAATTCAAACAAGGTCAAGGCTGGAGTGAGATCCAACCTCAGTCTGAGGTGCATTGTCAGCTTTGGCTCCTAGAGTTCCCAACCCTCTCTTAAAAGGGGAAGAGGAAGAGGCCTTCTCAGTTGTCCAGGCTCATGAGTAGAGCAGTGCCCCTCTTGATCCAATGATCAGATGTCATGGTCCCACACCGGAGGTCGATTCCAATGACAAAGGAGGCTCTGTCTGAGCTGCCTGCCCGATTAGGATAGTAATAGCAAGGACAGGAGTACATACCTGAGGGAAAAGACAAGAGAAGAAATCAGGCCCCTGGAGCCTCTGGGGGAAAAAGGGCAGGAGCACTTTGAGGGGGAGAGATAGAGCAGAGGATAGGTTAGATAACAAACTAGGGATGGGGCAGGTTGGTCTGAAGGCATGTCCCACCCTTGGCACTCTTCTTTCTGCTCTCTGTAGGCCGGAAGTGGATCGTGGGCATAAGGCAGACAAGCTGCATGGGCTCTGCCTCCACCAAGCAGGAGTTCTTCCTGTCCCAGCCAGCACCCTCCAGATATAGGCCTCGAACCCAGACACCATCCTGGAAAGACATAGGGGAGGTTGGGGGGAATTCAAGACTGTTGGTTGCCAGTACCCCTGACCTGCCACCCCTCTCCTCCCTCCTCAACCAACTATTTCCCACCTTTGCTCCCAGCACCCTCCTCCACCAGACCCGCCTTTGCTCAGAGCCCCAAGCACATTCTGTCTCCCACCTTGGGTGGATACACTAGGTTACTGTCATCCACAGTGGAAACGATAAACTCCCAAGAGAGGCTGTCCACTGAAATCTGGGGATTAAAGGTGAGAATAAGGGAGGACTCCTAAAGAGGAGAACAAACACATGTCCCCAGCATCCAATCCCTAAAACACTTTCCACAGGGCTCACATTGTTTTGGCGAGCTGAAGACTGCAGTACAGCAGTGAGGAAGCCAGTGGGAAAGGTGAAGCCGGACAACCAGAAGAGCACAGGAGGTCGGGCACGATTAGCCCACAGCTCAAACTGTTCTACACGTAGTGCCAAGTCCCGGGTCCATGCAGCCAGTGGCTTTTGTGAGGGATATGCCTGGAGGAGGAGGCAGTAGGTGTTCATTCGTTCATTCATTTATTCATGTATTCAAGTTCTTATTTTGAGCACTTGGAGCAGATAGAAGAAGAAAGTTTCAATTGAGTAAAGTACTCTAAAAGCCAATGGCCAGGAAAGAAGCGTACAATGACAACTATTTATTAGCAATGTAATAGTAACCAGTCACCATTATACACATAACATGTTACATGTATAACAAGTGTTATACACAGTTCTGGAACCCTTGAAACATCCTTGGAGAGGTCAATAACTTGTCCTAAGTAAGCTTCTCAGTTAATATCTTGTGCAAAGTCAGTGAATGACAGAGCCAGATTTCAACCTAGAACCTCCCTGGGTCCAAAGCCTGGGCTTACTGCATTTAGCTATATGCCTACCAAGAACCAGGAAATTGGGGGCACAGGGGTGAGAGCTCATTGCTGGAGTAGAATTAAGAGTGGTGTGATTGCCCTGGCTGGTAGCACAGTGGATAAGGCACCGGCCTGTGAACCCAAAGGTTCAGGTTCGATTCCCCAGCCAGGGCACATAGCCAGGTTGCAAACCAGGTCTCCAGTCAGGTCTATGGCTGGAGGCAGGTGAAACGCAACCATACATTGATGTCTCTCTCCCTCTCTGCCTCTCTCCCTTCCCCTCTTTCTAAAAATAATGAAATAAAATCTTAAAAAGAAAAATAAAAGAGTGCTGTAATCTTGCCTTTCCCCAGAGTGGAGGGACATGGGCATCAAAGATGCAATTGAAAATCTCTTCCAGGCTTGTGGACATGACGATGAGACCTTGGATGCCCTTTTCCAGGTCTGTCAATGAGAACCTGAGCAGGGTAGAGTGGAGGGTTAGAGGTGGGATGGGCCCAGAGGAGTTATACCAGGCAGGAGGAGAAGGCCTTTCCTCTTGCCACCTCCCCACATTCTGCAGAACCCCTCTCCATCTTACAGGATGGTCTCCATAAGCTTGTTATATCTTTGGATCTCCTGCAGCAGGACCACATTGAGAGGGGAGGGGTCTAGAGCCAGCAGTTTTCGGGTCCCCTCATAGTCAATCATTTCAGGGATCTTCTGTTTCACATCAGTGGCCAACTCAAGGACCTGATGAGGCAGGAGCTCTAAGTGTAGCCCTCTCTCATGGCTTTCCCTCTCCCAGGTATCTGTTCTTACCTTCTCCTCCCGGCTCTGGCCACCAGACCTGGAGGGTGTAATCTGGGGTTGTAGGGAAAGCAGAGTTTCAAAGAGAGTTCGTGCCTCAGTGATCTGGGATGCCACATCTGCATTGGGGTGCTGGCCAAAGGCCTCAGGGGGGTCCATGCCAGGCAACATGCTGATGTACTCCTTGTAAGAGGCCAGACTCCCATCCTTGGGTATAAAATAAGTCTCCAATGCTGACAACCTGGAGAGCCACAACATAATTATCACCATATTGTGGAGGCTCTGGGGCTTCAATGTCAAGCCAAGACCCCAGCTCTACCTATGTCCCATTTGTCTAACTCTCTGCTCTTGTTCTACCTCCCAATCCCCCGCTCTGTCTTCTCCCAATCTCATGCCCTCTCCTTAAACATTTCCCCTACCCCCAATCCTGCCACTTGGTCTCTGTGTCCTCTGGCCCCCTGTTCAGTGCCACCTCCCCCTTACCGGTAGAAGGGGGTTGATAGAGATTGGTCACAGAAATAGTCATTGATATAGGTGGTGAGCAGACGCCGGTCCCAGTCATCCGTGACATGCCCACCGTAGTTGATGCCAGCAATGAGGTACTTGAGTGCATCCCAGGGTGTCTCCTCATACTCATCCAGATAGAGGCTCAGCAAATTCTCCGATACCTGTGCATGGCCCAGCCCAAACCCCCAGCCCCACACACAGTTATTGCAGGAACTCTTCCAATGGGGCTGCCTTTTTTCTTTTTTCCAATGGGGCTTTAACAGAGGCTTTCTGTCAGTGGCTATTGCCACAGGGGAGCCATGGGGCCAGAAGTATAAGGAGAGGGGACCCGTGGTAAGAACACACCTCGAAGTCAGAGTCATTGAAGCCATAGACAATGTTCCAGCCAAGCTGCAGGAACTTTTTGCGTTCCAGTAGCACAGAGTGGAAGAAGCAGAGGGCAAACAGCAGCTTCTTATACTTGGCAGGTTTGGAGCAGCGGGAAAACTGTGGTTCTGTCATCAGTTGATAAAGACGTGTCATGTTGGCCTTTAAGCCCTGGGAACAATGAAGTACAGAGAAGGAATGACAGCATCTTGCTCAGCCCTGCCACTAGCACCTCTTAATAGTTGTGGAGGTTGCTCACTGCATAAGGCACTGGCTGAAGAGCTGAGTGGAGGCTGAAATCTAGACCTTGATCTGCCTGCCAACATGTGCGCTCATTCACAAGGCTGAGTGCCCTTCTCTAATTCACACAGAGGCACTGTACAGACCAGTGGCAGCCCTACCTTCTTGTCCTCCCACTGTTGATCCTCTTAGCCACAATGTTCTCAATGCTGGATAAGCCATCTCAATTTGAGAATACCAGAAAATAGGAACAAAGACATATATATATATATATATATATATATATATGCAACTATTAATGAACAAAAATGTACTCTTATTATGTGCAAAGGTTTAGTGTAGATTAAAAGGGCTGTAGCATAGCCCTGGCTGGTGTGGCTCAGTTGGATAGGCATTCTCCTGTGAATGGAAGGCTGTGGGTTTGGTTCCCCATGAGGGCACATGCCTAGATTGTGGGTTTGGTCCTCAAGGGGCAACCAATTGATGTTTCTCTCCCTTTTCCTCCCTCCCTTCCCCTCTCTCTAAAACCAATAAGTATATCTTCAAGGGGGCACAAAACAAGTAACAGTTAAAAATAATAAACTAAGAAGACAACTACTGGGTTCTGGAAAAAATAAGCCCTTGAGGTGCCTTCAGGCGCAAGTCAATCGGCCACTATATATGGAAGGCTTGAGGCAGCAGATTCTGCAAGGAAAGGTATCTTGGGAGAATCCTGGTTTGGAATCTTGGGCTTTGGACCTAGTCAATCAATAAACTCTGTATTACAAACCTGCAACAAATAAATAAATAAATAAATAAATAAAAATAGTAAAATAAAAGGATCATAGCATATCATCATGGAGGAACATTCTCTGTGATTGGATTTATCAGGCTTTATGAATAAGTTGGGGTTTGGGCCAAGTCTTACAAATGGGAAAGATATGACTAGGCTGAGAGGACAGACTGGGTTTCCAGGAGATGGAAAGAACTAAAGGAATAAGGCACAAAGGGGAAAATAAGTGAGAAGATAAGTCTAACTGAAGTCAAGTACAAGCGCTCAGGTCAAATAAGAAGAGTCATTAACAGGTGGAGGTGCAATAAGAAAGACAGTTTGAGACATTTGGATCTGATTCACCAGGCATCACAGAGCCACTTTCTGTCTTGAGTAGAACAGTGATATATTAAAATAGAGTCTTAAGAAGACTCACCTGTGATGGGCAGAATGGAGTAGTGAGAAAACTGAAGAATACTGGATAGAGCAGTAACAAAGAAAACATGATTTCTGAAAATACCATTTATAACATCAAAATATGTAAAGTATGAATAAATCTAATAAAAATCTGTAAATCTTTATGGAGAAAATCATAAGACTATTGAAATAATACGTGGAGAGAACTATTCTCATGGATTGGGAGGCTCAATATCCTAAAGATACTGATTTCTTCCAAATTGATAAATAGGATTTTTTCTTTTTTCTTTTTTTTTTTTCTTTCTTTCTTTTTTTTTTTTTTTTTTTTTTTTTTTTTTTTTTTTTTTTTTTTTTTTTTTTTTTTTGTGTGTGTGTGTGTGTGTGTGTGTGTGTGTATGGCTTGACAAGCTAATTCCAAAATTCATGTTGGAGAGTAGCCTGCAGAAAAATAAGGTAAGGATAGTTGCCTTACCAGCTATCAAGAATGATTATTGAGCTATACAGTAACTGAGACAGTGCATAGTGACCCCAATATAAACAACTTGATCAATTAGCAGAATAAAGAACCCAGAAATGTGTGTGAGTGAGAAATTTAAGGCTGAGCGCACCCATTTCAGATCAGAAGAGTGAGTGCAGGCTATTCAATAATAATACTGGAAGAAGTGGTTATCCATATGGAAAAATATTAGACCTCTATCTCATTCCACACTCACAAAAAGCAATTTGAAGTGGCTAAAAACCTGTTTTTGAAAATCAAATTAAAATTGTTTTGAACACAAGTATAAGAGAGTACCTTTATGCATAACCTTGGAGTAAGCAAAGACTTCATGAATAAGACACAGGAGCACAAACCATAAAAAAGGAAATAGCGAAACTCAACCTGATAAAAATTAATAATTTCTGTTCACCAAAAAATAACAATGAAAAAAGACAACCCCCAAAACACACAACTGACAAAGGTTTATGATCTGAAATACAGGAAGAACTACAAAACATGAAGAACAGCATGAATAAATATTAAGCACATAATGTTGAATGAAAAAAGCAAGGTGCATAAGTGGCCATCAGTGGATGATTGGATCAAAAAACTTTGGTACATTTACACAATGGAATTCTATATAGCAGAAAGAAAGAAGGAACTTGTACCCTTTGCAACAACATGGATGGAACTGGAGAGTATTATGCTTAGTGAAATAAGCCAGTCAGTGAAGGACAAATATCATATGATCTCACCCATTACGGGACAATAATGAGCAAAAC
>PVIW01009051.1:0-55026 GCA_004026585.1 Noctilio leporinus | reverse complement strand
AGAACCAAATATATGAATACAGTGAATAGGCCTTCAGTGGTCAGGGGGAAGGGGGTTGGGGGGAAGGGGGAGGGGGGAGGAAGAGGCAAGAAAGGGGAGCAATTTAGATAAGAACCTAGTATAAAGGAACCACGGACATGGACAACAGGTGGGGTTGACTTTGGGGGGAATGAGGATGGGTGGGGAGGGGTACATAGGGGAGCAAAATGGGGATGGATGTAATACAACAACAATAAACTTAAAAAAAAAAAAAAAGAAAAAGAAAAACAATGGCTCCCACACAGGAACTCTGCTCCATGGGGAGTCTACTGTGTCTCCAGCACTGAGACCCCCCTTCCTCACACCCAGCAGACTGAACAGAAACCATTTATTAAAGCCCTCCTCCACCTGTCCTCATGCTTCTCCCCCGACTGAAAACAGGAGACAGGGCCACCTGCCACCATGGGGCCTCAGAGGCGGTGGAGGCCAGTGGTTGCCAGATCCCCGACTTTCTGTGCACAGGGGCAAGTCCCACCTCAACCTCCTCTCCCTCCACCTGCTTCCCGGATAGGAGCTTCCAGGCTTGTTAACACAAGATTCACACATGCTCAATGCTGACCTCAAACACTTCAACCCTCTGTCCGACATGCTGACTTAATTTCTCGCACTCAATGGTTCCTGGCATCAGGCTCAGCCCCCTCGCTCACCACAGGAAGGTCCCTCCGTGTGCTCTGTGGTTGGTTGTTTTAGACCCCAACTCTCTGTAAATACCCATTTTCAGTCCCTCGGCCATAAAACTGAATTCTGAGCTATGTCTTCGGTCTGGCTGTGATTCATGTTTGCACCCTGGATATTGATAAACGTGAGAAACATTCGTTAAAAATGACAGAGGAACCCGATTGCGTATTATTCACCGACAAGTCCTGCCCACGGTGCCGGCCTCCCTATAAATCCCTCGTTGGTCATGCTCACTTGCAGGAAACTGAGAATGGTAGGTGCCATGCTGGGCTACTTGGTGGTCCTGATATGGTCTCACTCCACCCAAATGGCCAGGTCACCCCGCGACTCCAGGGTGTGGAGCCCAACACTTGAGCAGGGACACCACACCTTTCATGTCACCAGTGCGTTTTAAGGGCAGTGGCTGCACAGAAGCCAGCTGAAGGCCACTCCAGGGACACAAACCTGGATTCCAACAGGTGGGCTCCAGCACCCTGCGATCAGCTTTGCGGTCATGTCCTCCACGGAAAATCTCAGCCACTCCCCGATCTGGCCTGAGGGAGGTGCTGCTGAGCCGCCCCAGTGCCTGAGCACATGCCACAGCTCCTCCTGGTCCTGGATGGTGTTGAGCAGGTGGCCTCCTGGAGACAGGCCTTGTCGCCAGGGCAGACCACTCTCAGGACCACGTGGTCTGACACCCCCCGTGCAGCGGCCTTTCCATCACTGAGGCTTCCCTTCACCACTTCACCACCCCTCGAAGGCTGCCGCACTCAGACCCAGGCTTTCATGGTTTGGGCAAGTACCTTGAGTTCTGGGTGGGGCAAGCACACAGGTGTCAAAGGTTGTTTTGAAGGTGAGGTGACAAGGCCACAGGAAGTCCCCAGCAGCTGTTGTTTCCTCCCCTTCTGACCCACTGAGCCCTTTAAATGCTCTGTCCTTCAGGGGCAGGTGGGGTCACGGGACCTCACGGCAGAACTGGGTGCTCTCCAGAGGGGCTGGGAGGTGGTGGTGTGAAAGAAGAAAATAATCAGTCTCTGCTCTCTCCTGCTGGAGCCTGACGCGTCTATAAGTGACTTCTGCCTGTAGACTTGCTGATTGATAACAAGATCTAACCTGTAGCCCGGGAATTACTGAAACAACCACCCTGCTCAAGACTCCCCCCCCCCCTCCCCAGGGAGATGAGGGGGCCCACAAAGCCAGTGGCTATTCATCAGAAATGTCTAGGGCCCATAGGACGGGGACTGGCAGCTGGAGTGTGACGTTTGACAATCCCAGTCGGGCCCCTGCTGGTGTCCAGCTGTCTGTGACCACCAATCACCTCCGGACCCAGAATCCCTCCCCGTCCCCTGACATAAAAGCCCGCATTCTGCTTTTTTTGTGAGATGGATTTTCAGGAGACTGTCTGCCATCGTCTTAGCTCACTGGTTTTCCGAATAAAGTCACTTTCCTGTCCTATCTCCTTGTCACCTGGCCTGTTGCCTGCCATGTGGTGAGGGGAAGGCACTTCCCCTCTGCTCCAGTGGCTCCTCGGCACCTGTGGGGATCAGCGCCGGCCCAGGACACAGAGCCGTTCCCTGACCTCACTGTCTCTCCAGTGAGGATACCTGCTTTCGTGCACACATGGGTGTTCCTCCTCACGCACAGCACCTAGTCTCTAACCGTGTCTTCCGTGAACTTGGAACTGCCAGGGCCACCTTTCGAAGCATTTTCTGTACTTGAATAGCAGGGGAGCCCTTCCGTGCTCAGAGGTGTAAACACTATAAAACTCCTGCAATTCATTTAGCTGTGTTTCCATCAACCTAATCTAAGTTATACTAAAAGGCTTGTCATAAGTTTCTGGCAAGACAAGAAAAAAGGAAGACAAAAATGGGTTTTTTAATAGAAAAATGACAGGACAGCTGCATTAGCACCACCTGGTCTCCAAGCCTGTCTCTGACACCTTGGTCATGTCACCTTGGTAAGTGTGCGCACAGTTGTCACGCTTCATTGCAGAAAGTTCGCACACCCAATGTGGACACAGTTTTCACGCTTAGAGTATGCTTCTTCATCAAAACTCAAGACAATATCTCCATAGGGACATCACAGCCAGGGCGGAACACAGGGACGAAACAATCATGAATCGCTAATGAGACAAATAGGTTTTCTGTTGCCAGGAAGAGTGTTGAGACTGCCTGGTGAGTGGCTTTGAGGCGAGGACATATCTTGGAAACCACACGATCGCTCACAGTCCCCCTTCCTCCAATGCTCTGGTCTGTGAGGGCTGGTTTGATTTTTCATGGACCCCATCAGCAGCTCAGGTGCAAGGGACCCTGAGAAATCAGGGACCGGGTCCAACAGATGTGTCAGATGCCAAACATGGATCACATGCTCAAGCCATAGTTGTAAGAAAAGAGCACAGGGCCTCCCAATTAGACCTGAGAGGAAGGAGTTTACTTGAGTTGAGCCATGCAGGATGGAGCATGGAGACCCCGCAGGTGTGCAGGGCCGTAGGGCAGGAACACAGGGACTCAGAGGCCCCAGGATGGCTGCCTCACTCGTTGACTGCCATGAACATCGCTCCTGGGCAGGTACTGTCCCTGCCTCTCTCCCCGAGTCTGATATAAGGTCTGGGCTCTCCAGCCTGTATCCGAGCTTAAGCTGGGCAGCTGGGGGTAGGGGGTCAAGGGTAGGGCTCAGATCTTGGCTCCTCAGATGCTACGGGCAGGACAATCTGGGAACAATGGTCTTCAGTGTGCCCCCCACCCCTGCAACCCCCCAGCACTAGGCACCCCCAAAGAATGAGCCCAATCCTCCTGAAGCCAAGGGCCAGGTATTCAGTGCATGCAGGAGCGAATGGACACATTCTCCCTCCAGGACACACTCTGTCCTGCATAAATCCCCAGAAACAGAGCCTGCCCACAGGACACTGAGACCCTACATGTCCCAGGGGCATATGGGTGACAATGCGCAGCTGCTCTTACAAACGGGGGCTACACATTGGGTCTGACTCAAGGTGAGTCACTGAGGGAACGAGTGGCACTTGGGAGTGTCCTCTGATGAAAACACCATCCCATGCATGTGAGGGAGGAGCCTTGAGGAAGAGTGTGGTCAGGAGCCCTGGGCTGGTCTCCTCGGAAATTAGCACGACTCAGCAGGAAACACAGCTGCTGCCCTCAGCTCAGCGAGGGGACGGGAGCTCGGGGGGCACCTGGGGAGGGGGGAAGGTCGGTGAGGCCCAGAATGCCAAGGGTGGGAGGGACACCGGGAGCCTCAGAGCAGATTTATTTTTTCAATATGGCCTTAAATGTGCTGGAAGGGCATTATTAGGTCCACAAAAAACTAAGGCCTCAGAAGGACTTAGGAAAGCATCTCTTTGCTTCTTTAATTTATGAACTCTAAACAGAAGCATTTTATGCTACAGCCACATGAAGGCAGGCAATGCTTGCCCAGAAGTGTCTTGTGAGGATTGTTCTATCTCTTGGTTCAGCACCATGGCAGGTCCTGTTGTTGAGTGTCTGCCCCTCTTTATGATCCCAGCAGAGCAGGGACAGCACCCTTGGACGGTGCTTCAAGACTTCACATTCCCTTAGTCTAAAGAAACGTTGGCCAGCTCTGCCTACTGCGTGGTCAAACTTTGCAAGACTAACTACAGGAAACATTTTTCTTTTTATTAACTAAAGGTATGGCCGAGGTTTTGTGGAGGGGAAAGAAAAGCAAACCTGAAACCAGGCCTTTCCCTTTGGGCAGCAAGAAAGAAAGACCTATCAACCAATCTCTAGAAATCTCATCAAGTAGTTGTCGTAAAAAGAACCTGGTTCACAAACATCCCCTGACTTCCTGTTCTGGCCCAGGGACCTCACAGGGCACTCAGGCACTTGGGATGGTCAATGGGTCAGAACTGAGGTGGTGACCCCAGGGCAGCCTGGAGGGTGACTACTCCCACCCTTCATGCCTCCTCCCAAATATCCAGCAATGAACGAACGGGCTCCTCCAAACCTCAGTGTTGGGGGTCATGTTTTCCTCTCCGAGGACCCGTGGCCATTACTGTCGGTGTTAACTGAACATACTCAGAACACTGAGGGGGACAGACGGGCATTAGGTTGCTCTGTGTCACCTCTCAGCAGAGCCCTTGAGATGGGCAGTGAGAACTGCTTCCTTAGTCAAAGGTTCCACCCACTACGAAGCACCGTTTATAGAAACCAAGGGAAGGTCAGAAGGAGGGCTGGTGACCTCAATGGTCTTGCACTCAAAGAGCAGAGGCCAAACCGAGGGATAAGCCACAGCTGTGAGAATGGACGTGCTACGGAGAAGGAAAGGGGGTGTGACAGGGGGCACTCCCCCGAGCGAACAGGGTGACTGGCTTCACTCGCTGGCAGAAGTTCTGACAGAACTCACAGAATTAGTGGGGTTGTTTGGACGTGGTGCAGATCAAGGCATGGGCTCATTTGCATGACAGTGGTTCGGGTGCAGCACAGAGGACTCCTCCTGATGCCTTGGACACAGGCTTGGTCCCCAAACTGCTGTCCAAGGCGTGTTCCAACCTGTACTCAGGGACGTGTTAGTGCTTGTTCAATTCTGTGGTTTGTGCCCCACTATTTTTGAAAGAACAGCATAGGGTAGGATGGGCAGAACGTGACAGGGAAGTTCGGAATGCGTCTCGCATGTTACGTGGAGTGCGGTGTGCGACAACCGCCCGTGTAAGCTGGCAGGTGTGCCTGTGCCAGTGCATGCGCTTGTCGCTGGGTCCCCGGTAAAATGCATTTCTGTCGATGGGCTGCGGCCAAAATGTTGCAAAGCTGTCTGGTCTGCCCTAACGGCTCAGCGCGCTCCCATTAGAACAAAACAAGGACAAGCAGGCCTGGCAGCCGCTTCCGCACACGGGCCTCTCACACTGCACTGGCTCCCTCCGCAGCCGCCGGGACCGAGTGGGTCCCGGAATCCAGGAGCAAGACCTTCCCCATCCGATCGGAGCCATACAGCTCTGACCAATTAGAGTGGCTCCACTTTGACCAATCAGGACAGTGCCTTTTGGGCCAATTGGATTGCAGCGATTCCGAGTCCTCATTTGCAAGAGGATGGATGGACTGACCAGGGATGAGGGGCAGAACTTCTGTCCACGTAAATCAGCAGCCAAACTGAGGATTCCAGCCCCTGTTGAACTGGGGCACCACCCATGTGTGAAGTAAGATGAAAAAGTCCCAACAAATGTCTGAATAAATATGTGTTTAAGCAATTTAATCCAGGCTTTAAACTCCATTAACATTTGTGTAAAAGATCAGAGCGAACCGTTTGGTTTCTTCATAGCTATACACAGCAGAAAAATAAGACGTAGTTCAATAATAAGCCACTTGGATTGGGTGGGGAATAATTACGTTGTGTTTGATTAAGTGGTCTTAAGCATAAAATCATTTAAAATTGACCATGAATTCTTAAGCCCATGTTATCCCATGTGTCAAAGAAAAAACAACAGGGACAGACACCCAGAATTTAGGAACGATCCTAGGCAGAGTGTTAAAATGCTGCATGTTTTTACCACTGGGCAGAAACAATCAGAGTCATCTCTCCATCAACACCCGGCAAAGGAATCGCTCATGTGTGCCCTTCTGTCCAATGCACACAGATCTCCCCACAGAGAGATCACAAAACCTAAAGCTCCCAGAGAGTCACGCGGTGGAAGTGACAGATGCTCGTATTTCATGTGTCCCCGCAATTAATCAACTGTACAAATAGTACATGCTTGGTCCTGCGGCTAATTTGAGGAAGAAATGAGTGCAAGGTTGTTTTGAGCTTTTCTGGCAGTGATAAACAAGCGTACTTGCACAGAACATCTTTCTAGGATTCTTCCGTTGCAATATTAATTATGGATAATGAAGATCATGCCTTCAAACAGGAACAAGATACATGTGACAGGTGGGTGATACCTCACCGAGGTACTTAAGACGTCACCTGCTGGGAAGAACTCTGCATCCTCATGTGCATGCTACGTGCACCACGGGGCGTTTCTCCCACCTACCCAGCACCAGTGCTGGAATCTCCAGGGCCCTGAACACAGGTCCCAGGGTCAAGAGTGCCTGGTGACCAGGCCGCCCCCACCCCTGCTTGGCCCAGAGTTGCCCCCGGTGCTCCTCACACCACTCCACTGCTCTGTGCACCCCTGATGCTGGACACACCTTGTGTCCCCTCAGTCCACATGGCCCCCGAGTCTTGGCCTCAGTGAAAACTTGGCCCTCCGAGGCAGCGTGTGGGATCTGAGGCCCTGCAACCTAACCACTGACTCAGGTGCATTCTGCCAGTCGGAGATGGCTTCCAGGCTAGTAGACAGTCACAGAGCTGTTCACAAACTGGCTGGCAGAAATTTTAGGGTTTCATTCACTCCAGGAAGGCCAACCATACCCCACAGGGCAGCTCACACCCTCATCTCAATCCATTAGATCAAACCGCAGGAGACTGACATTTCCGAAGGTCAAACACATTGCAGTGCCATCAGCACATTAGAAGCAACATAATAATACAAGGAAAAATGTGTTAGAGCAACTTCAAAAAATCATAATAATACAGTAAAAGTTTTCATCCTGATTGTGGGGAGATGCTCAGTCGGTCAGAACACCAACCTAACCTAAATAACCAAGTTACTACAAACTAGCCATCCAGCCCTGCTCCGCAGCTGACAGCGGTTCTCTGAGCTGTGGTGTCAAGCCCACCCCTGCAATAGGGCCAACAAGGGAGCCGCCAGAGTGCAGGCCGCCCTCAGCACGTCATCGTGTCCCAAAGGGGGGCTTGGGAGAAGACGATCGATCGCTCAGGATGGGGGTGAGCTGCCACGCTGGGCTTTTCCCTCCAGAAGCAAAATTTTGTATCAGAGGGGAAGAGAAATATGGCAAGAAAACAAAGAGCGAGTACCTGCAACAAAGATGCCGTTTCAGCCCTGGCTGGTGGCTCAATGGATTGGCACCAGCCTACGAACCCAAAGGTCCCTGGTTCGATTCCCAGCCAGGGCACATAACCAGGTTGCCAGCCAGGTCTCCAACCAGGTCCCCAGCTGGAGGCGGGTGAAAGGCAACCATACATGGATGCTTCTCTCCCTTTCTTCCTACTCTCCACCCCTGCCCTGCTCTCTGAAAATAATGAATAAAATCTTTAAAAAAAAAAAATAAAGAAAAAGGAAGAAAGATGCCACTTCCAGAAAAACCAGTTTATTTCAAAAGGAAGCCGGTTGAAAGCAGGTTTGCAAGGAACCTTTCCTTCCATCTTGTCAGAACAGGAGCTTCACTAGTACCAGGGGCTTGTTCTAATCGTATTCAAAATGAAGCTTTAAGCCACTCAGGGAACAAGCCTGTGTTTCTAGTGACAGGCTACCGACCGATGGGTCTCATGGGCTGGCCTGCTTTTCTGTGGTCTTCACGGCCCCCTGAGAAGTCCCCTGCTCCTCTTGGAAAAGAGCGTGGAAGGTATCCACCCTGGCTTTTCCCCAAGACTGTTTCTGGGTCTGCCCACCGAGGGCCACTTTTATGGATGGAGTCTATAACTTCAGCTACTGTAAAAATAAGGAGTGATAGAAGCCACACAAAATGCCCACTGCACATATTCAAGCTACGGAAACAGGGTTTCAAGTGCTCTGCCTGAGCCTCGGGGCACAAAGGCCTCGGCTGATGGTGACACGAGGAGAAGCCTGGTCGGCCTGCAGTGCAGCCGGCCTGGATTCACAGCGGTGGGAAGCCGGGCTCTGCCACACGCCAGTCACGGGCCCAATGTCGCTGGTCACCTGGGAGTCTCCCAACACCTGGTCCCTTGGGTCTGAGTGCAGAACACTGGGCTCACTGGCTCCCCAGAGACCCTTTTGAAAATGACTCGCTACCACACAGACTGCTCAGTTCAATTCGAGATGCTATTTAGCAATTATTAAACACAGAAGCATTCTAGGCAGCTCATCAACAATCTGTCTCATGTTCTTTTCTTTAATGAATGTGGTTTGTGCTTCTTTGATGGTACTTTCTTCTCTTAAAAGAAGCAGCTCAAAGGGGATGGATGTAATACATCAACAATAAAATTTTTTTAAAAAAGCAGCAGCTCAGTCTGCTGACCAGAGGTGATGCTGCCAGTAGTCATTTTACAAACCAGCGTTTACTATCAGGTTGGCCGTCCCCACGCCTACGCTGTCACTGCCCCAGGAGCCCCTTAGTCCAGAGCAGCCAGGCAGACAGCAGTGTCCATTCTGAACCGTCCGGTGGCTGCCTGTGGAAGCTGAGCTGTGCCTGCCACTCTGCCAGTCGTTTGGCAAGGTGGGTGGAAAGTCAGCCTGAAAGACAGACCCACTCCCTGCCCCCAGGCTGCAGCCTCCCTGGAGCACCTGTGCAGAACCAGATAGGACCAGCAGGTGCTTCAGTAAAGAACATAGGCATCCTGTGCACGTACTCAGCTGGGCGAACGCCTCAGGCTCAGGACTCAAGAAGTGCTTCCCAAAAGCACAGTTTTTGTGCCCTGGAGGGAGCGGGTGGCCTAGGTGACAGCAGTGCTCTCAGGAGGGTCAAAGTTGCAGCAGCAGCGTCTGGGAGGAGGACCCAAGAGGCTGAGTCCCAACACCTGACTCCTCTGCACCCACCCCAGCAGGAACAGCACCAGGGCGTCTGGGTTCAGTCTGTCCCCAGACTCTCACGTCCCCTAGAAGCTGGTCTCACAGATGAGGGCCAGTTGGGGCCCCGTGGGGACATTACTGGGTCTCCAACGGTGGCATCTCTGTCACCTGGAGGGCTGTTAAAGATAGCCCTCTGCTCTCTGTCCCCAGCAGCGGCCAGCTCACTGAAATTGGTCCCAGCAGGACACAAAATGGCCATCTGCTCTGACAGGCCGGGTGCCAGGCAGCACATGGGGCATGGCACCAGGGGCACCTGAACTCGGGCACGGACATAGATAGGTGTATGGGCTGGATCTCTGTGGGCTCCAGACCAGGGGCTCTTGGGGTAGGGTAGGGGTGCGCACTCACACACACAGCCACTCAGCACCACCCGGACAGACTCTGGCAGAACTGGCCTCAGCACGAGGACTCAGCTCACCCACCGATGGCAGCAATCCTGATGGTCACAGGCAGATGCGTGATCAGGTCTCGAGGAGGCCTCGGGACTCCTATTGGTCCCACTGCACTTTGCTGGGTCGGGGTGCCCAGGGCTGGGAGAGGCCTATGCCCACATGCAGGTGGGTGTCTGGGGACATGCCATGGTTGGGGCTGGACCCGGAGCTCAGTGGCGTTCCTGCTGCTGTCTGGCCATGACCCCCCGCAATCCAGCACAATGGCTGTCCCTAGTCCCCAGCGCTGGACCGTACGAGACAGCGCTCATTAACATCGCCTGGAGCACATGGAGGCATTTCCCATTCACCCTGTACTGGCGGCTCAAAAATGTGCAGGCATTTTATTTGAGAAAAATCTGTTTTCCTTAAAACGGCTACCTCTGCAAATCTGTGCCCAGCCATTCCCAAGCAGCCCTGCTCCTGCTATTTCTTATGCCCATGGTGGCATCTCTAGTCCCTTCCAGACCGGCGCTGCATGAGGAGGGTGGCCCCCATGACCCGTTAGCTGGCCACTGGGGCCTCCCTACCCACCGACACCAGATGGAGAGCCAGTTCTCTGAGGGCAGGAAAACCTGCGTCCATACACACTCATGGAAAGGAAAAGTCACCCAAGTCTAAAACCCCACATTTTACTTGAAGCAGCATCACACTCAAGCCCACTGCCACAGATGGAGGTGCACGCGGGCTGCAGACGCCCTTTCTCCAGCAGGACTTTGGCCAAAGGAGCCTGAACTCACCCAGTGACCCTTCCCTCTCCAGGGCAGTGCATGTTAGAATTGTGTTTTTATGAAGTCTCTGTGGCCGCATCGTTCCTCAGTTTCACCTGTGAACCTGCCGTTTTGCAGCGGCCACTCAGGAGTGGAGTTTGGGCAGCTGTGTCACCGCCTGGTGACAGAGGTCTCTCTTGCCCCGTCTCACAGAGAGCTCATGTGCCTGGTAGTTTGTGCAAACGTCCGAACTCCAAGAGTTGCAAAACTCTAGAGACCAAAACATCTTAGCCATGTGAATATCCAGTTTCCACAGAGACTGAAATCAGAGGTAACTGGAATGAGAAAGTTGTTTTTCACTAACTGCAGCCTGGTGTTTAGGGGCAGCGTGAATCACCTCTGAGCACTTGGCCCTTTGGCATCTAACTGGCTCATCCCAGAACCCGTCCCGGGAACCAATCACCCATTGCCATAGGACCGACTGCTTGCTAGGAAGCTAAATGCGATGTCCCTGGGGTCACCCCAAGAAGGTGTCCTGTTCACCCAGAGGAGGCCTTCCCAAGAGAGTGCAGCTGACCCTCCCAAGGTTGGGGCGGACCCTCTCGCGGCAAGCCGGGAGCCAGAGCTGGACTCGGGTCAGCCTGCCCCATGGGATAGGCTCCTAACCGGGTGCTGGTTCCCGGTCTGTCTGAACACTGTTTATTTGGGGGAAGGATGGGCCTAGAAACACCCATTTGCTTCTTTCTCTCTAATAACACTTACAAAAGGAATCTTGGCTTGTGGTTTCCAGGGAGGTATTATTTCCTCTGCTTTGAGAGCTTGGAGCTCCCCAGGGACGTGGAGAACATGTGTTTCCTAGAGGAGCTGGTTACACAAACGCAGAGATGTTTGCAGACTTGGATAAGACTGGCTCCTGCTCACACCCTCACCCGGCTCTCTGTCACCCCGAGGTACACAGCCCAGCTTGGCAGCAGGCCTGGTCATCCCTTCTTACCTTCGGTACCCAGCACGGTTCTCAGCATCAACCAGGAGCTCTGGTAGATGCTGGTAAGCTGGATCCATGTTTGTGGGCACAGAAACACCCCCCATCAGTTGTTCTGTTGCTGTAGTGATTTTGACTGAGCTTTCAACACACCCTCGGGCTGAAAGATTTTCCTGAGCCGGGTCACGAAACAGGGGTGCAACTCATCCGTCCAGGAACCCAACTGTGCTGCCTGGATAACCCCACAGACCTAAAATGACCTTTTGTGAAGACTTGCTTCTACCACATGGCTCCAGGCTTGGCCTCGGCATTGGGGATGCTGCCCCCCATCCCCCACGGGGGACACATGCCTGTGATTAGCTCTGCTGCTTCTGGAGGGGACGGCTGGCTGGGCAAGAGGAGATTCAGAACACTCAGTGAGGACTCGGGCAGGCTCTGTCTTCAATGATCTACTCTCAAGGTGAGCTCCTGGCAGACGTCATGGGTTGCAAGCCCAGCGGAGGCTCTGGGAGACACGAGCCTGTCTGCTCCGGCCTCTACCCGCAGCGTCACTATGGAGCTCAGGGTCCTCCACGGCGCCCCTCGGTGAGCTGTCAGGAGCCTGGGACTAAAACCTGCCTCGGTCAAGAATCAAGAATGGCCCCAGGGTTATCGACAGAGAAGGTCCAACAAGGTGCAGCCTCTGCAGCCAGGCCAGGCCGGGACCAGGACCCACACCCTCAGAACCTGCCTCGAGTTTCTGTGTGCATCCTCTGGTTCCCATGCCTGAAGCCTCTCTCTTTTCACGTGCTCTCCTTTATGCATCCCACCCACATTCTCGGAATTCACACTTCCGGACCCAGTGGCCCAGGGTCCCAGAACTGAACCAGACCAGGCGACCCGGGCGCACTCAGGCACCTTGAGGGGAATTCACAACACTCTCCAGGCCAACAGGCCATGAATGAGCCACAGCGGCCTGGCATTTTACTTCCAAAAAATGCATGCCTGCTGAGTACAGCAGAGGTAGAAAGGGCAGCTTGGAAGAAAGGCTTTTAATGTGAACAGTTTGTGTCTATGTTAATACAAAATGGTCCCAGAAACAAAAGTAAAAGGAGACCAAGTTTCGTTTCGTAAATTCAGCACCCGGTGCCCTTCCCAATCCTGCCTTGTTCCCCACCTATCTACCCCAGACGACAACATCAGAGGCAACTTAAGGAGAATATGAGCCACAACTCTTCATGGTCAATGAAAAACACATATTGAGACACCATCACAGTTTCCCTGACTGCACTGATCTCTAGACAGCCCCACCCCGCTTCCCATCACGCAGCTTCCCTGAGCATGCGTGCAGTGCCTCAGATTAATTCCACAGTTGCTTTTGTGGAAAAAGCAAAGCACATCTGTGAGGAACTTCTAACTGCGGCGAGTTGGGTCTTGGCCGCTGGCCTTGACCTGGAGGAAAAGCAGCAGCAAGAGAAACAGTGGGTCCCCAAACAAGTGTGTGGTGAAACAGCACCCGATGGCAACTGTGCGGCTGTTGGGGCTGAAGGCGAAATCAGGCTGAGTGGAGTGGCTGCGTGTGTCTGTGTGTGTGCACACGTGTGTGTGCACATGTCCACAGGCAAAGGTTGCGCACACAGAACACAGTGACCTTTATACTTAAGTCACAACTTGGTTACTGCCTCTTCATCATGGCAGCTGAAGGCAGAAGCCACTAGGACTTGGACAGACAATGAAAACCCTGAAGAGGCAGCAAATCTGCAGCAGTTTATACAGCCCCTCCTTCATGCCCATGGCCATGCCCACACACAGGCCATACCCATGGCCATGCCCACTGGGTTTCCACTCTTAGCCCTGGCTACCCTCTGTCTCCTCACCTGACCTGCACCTGGCACTCCATGTGCTCCTTGTCTCCCTGACTTGGGAGCCCCTGGGTCCTGACCTCAGTTGCTCGCTGGTCCTGTAGGAATCTCGGTGCTTCTTCTGGGCCACACTGGCCCCTGACCTCCATGACACTGACTATTGAAAGGAGATGCACCTCCACCAGCTGGGGACTGTACCAGGCACAGGCTGCACCATTTCCCTTTTTCTCAGAATCCATATTTCCTAGCAGGCCCGTTCCTCTCAGTAGGCCGCCCTCGTCATCCCTGAGTGTTTCCGTTTCCTGTCTCTGGTAGGTCTCTGTCTCTGGCGTTGTAGACCCTTGAAGTACATCTTTCCCAGCCCAGCAGTGGGGCGCTGTTTTCAGACACATTGCCAGGCCCTCGGGCACCCCGCTTACTGCAGCAGCCTCTCGATGCTCTGAGTCACAGCGTCCTATTGGCTGGTGCTGACTTTTCATGAGTTCAAGGCGCCTCTGGCCGTGGTGATCAGGAACCGAGTGTCACAAGTACAGAGTGGACATGAAGTGCATTTCCTCTCGAGGCCCACATGATACCCACTGCCCACACTGTGGCCTCGCGAAACCCTGACACACTCGTCTCTGTCCTCCTGTTCCCCGCTACTCACAAGTGGTGCAGACTTGGAGGTTCCGTGGAGACCCCCGATTCACATGGGGTCATAAAGGATGAACAGGGACTCCTGGGTCACCAAAGACTGTGGATTCCATCCCCTTTTAAACCATCTCCATCCAGAAAAGGGCCTTCCAACGTGGGTATATACTGTCTTGGCTTTAACGCAGTATTTTTCTGTGATAAACATTTTTTTTCCATTTCCATTATACTGTATTTAACAAATGTAGTGCAAAATAGCCAACAGCTTTTTGAGAATCTGAGGAAAATATGCATACTGATGTTTGTGTGTCCGCCAACTTATCTGACTTGCTAAAAAATATTTTTTATGCTATTTCAGCATCAAATCTCTATTTCCCTTCTCCAATAGATTAAGCACACGTATGTTTCAATAATCATTCATTCCATCATGGTCCTTTGTGCCCATGCGCTTGTCCAGTCTTACCTTCTGTCCCATGTTATGTGCAGCTAGGAAACAGTAGACACTGGACCTGGCAAAGGGTTCTGAGGGTGAAGCCCACGTGTGCAGCTGCAAAGGAGCACACCCCGTAGACACTCAGAGATTGGCAGAGAGACCTGTTTACCAGCTTAATTAACATAATATCCTAGGCATAATTTCTCATGGATTGGAGGGTTGGCCTCTCTCTACACACAAGCTTACATACACACACACTCCCATACCCGCATACCTGCACTCACCGTAAACACCATCATAATGTCAAACTGGCCACTAACCTTTACCTGCCTGGACAATGAAGTATATTTGCCCACTGCTTTTTTGATAGAACATTCTGCATGGCTTCTAATTTCTTGCTACTATAAAAGCAAATAATACTTATGCGCATACATCTCTGTGTATTTGGGTTTTTTTCAAGGTGCCATAAATAAGTAGTTAAAGCTTCCTGTGTATTTAATATTCCAGATGCTGGGGCCCATGGCAAGAGCAGAACTTACCCTGGACATTCCCTTCCCTGAAGTCTGCAGGAGCGGGACCCCCCACAAGGACTTGGCTCACTGTAAGTCACCAAACTGAAGCATGGCAGCTTTTTCTTTTATGCTGCCTTTTTCTCCTGGAATCCTGCTCAAAACGTCTTGACCAGTGCTGGGGGTAATCACCAAAATCACCTTCCCTGGTTCCTATGGTTTTATTTTCCTCCGTTTAATCTTTTATTCCCACAGGAGTTAAACTGCCAGGTGGGAATCCAATGTCGCTTTTCTCCAAGTAACTATCGCTCGGTTCCCTTCACAGCCTGACAGGGAACCAAAGAAAGGTCTGAGTTGCACTGGGACCCAGGAACTGGAAGGGGCCACAGGAATCTAGGGACCTGGTAACTTCAGGTGTGAGCCCAGTGCCAGGCACTGGCTCTGGCAGGTTCACCCCTGGTACCATCTGTGCCTGGGGAGGGCCAAGGCCCAGACGTTGCCTCCGAGGGAAGCGGGTTTGCACCTCGGCTTCGAGTGGGCCCTGCCCCACAGCTGCAGGCAGGAGCCTCGTGCTCAGCAGCCCAGTGAGGGTCCCTGCTGTGTCCCTGCAGCAGCCTGCAGTCCCCAATCACGATTTCCTGGATGGTTCTGCTGTGACCCCCATGCTGGCCAGGCTGCGCCCGTCTCACATGGCTGCTCGCTCCTCTAGTTCCTCCTGTGTGGCCCAGTTTTATGTTCTAAAGTGGGGGCAGGAAGCACACTGACACACAGTCCAAATTAGTTTTATAGGCCCCCTGCTCCAACACTGGCGCATGGTGTCTCAACATAATTTATATAGATAGGTAGATAATTAAAAGAGACATGATAGACAGATGATAAATAGGTAGGTAGTTAGATAACAATAGACCAATAGATAGATGGTAGATAAGTAGATAGATGATAGATGACAGACGGCTTCACACACACACACAGAGGCAGAGGCAGATGTACGTACACACAGACACACAGGCAGGCATGTGACACTCTCCATGGGCCCTGGTACCTGAGCAGGAAGCCAAGAAGGCAGGAAAGGAGGGGGAGGAACAGAAGATGGCACTAAATTCCCAATCAACTGAGTGGTCTTTCCTATTTAGTGGCTTACATTTATTCATGATCTATTTGAACAAAAGTTACTTTAAATGATGCTCGCCTGAAGTATTTAGGACCAACAGCAAACAAGCCATTTCAGGTATGACCATATGGCTGAACTGCAGAAACGGGGGATTGCAGGACACAGCTTGCTGGACACAGTGTGGCCACAAGTACCAGGCAGGGCTGCCAGGCCTTCGGCCCCAGCCCCTGCTGCCGTGTCTCCTGGGATGTCCCACCCCCGGCAGGCACCCCAGCAGCCAGTCTGCCGAGTCCAGAGACCATTGCACCAGGCTTCCCAGCAGCATTAAAATGCTGTCTGTTAGTGAGAAATTCTTCCCTCTTCTCTCTGCGCCCATTTTTGGAACTAAATGGCCTGTTCAGAAGAGCATCCTGCTCTCTCCCCAGCCCTGTGGGGCTCTGACGCTCAGTCTCCCATTCAGGGGGCCACGTAAGGCCCATCTTCCAGGGTTCATGTGACAGTTTCATGGTCCAAACTATAGTACCGAGAATATAAAAATATGGGAGTCTTCACTTCTCCTTCCCAAACTGGCCACAACATATGAGCTGAGCAGTCCAGCCACAGTTCTATTCTGCCCACGTACAGCCTTGAGACACCCTGCTAGCAATGATTTATTCACCTCAAGTTCCAACATCCAGTTTCATTACCATCAAACTTAAGAAAACACAAAAGAGCTCTAAATTCCCTTCTTCCAATCAAGCTACAGCAAGTGAGAGAACAAGGGCTGAGCTGAATGGACATTCCATTACAGAAGCCACCCACTGCGGCTGTGCTCACACCACGGTGGCCTGGCCACGGAAATTCTGGGCAGAACCCTCGCCTGAACCACTTTTCCCGCGACGCTCACCATTCCTGCTGCAAGTCTGGGAATCACACTTGACTTTTGTGAGGCTGACTCCAAGGTGCAAACTGGACCATCGGACCCCAATCAGCACTGAAGGCCCATGCCGGGAAGCCGATAAGTGACTACAGTCATTGGCTATGTTACAGGTTTAGCGACAAAGAGGAACATCCCACATACAATCACCACATATGGAAGCAGCCCACGCGCCCACCAATGGACAAGGGGACATTCACACAGGGAAGGAAACCTTACCCTTTGCGACAGCATGGATGGACCTAGAGGGTATTATGCTGTGTGAAATGAGCCAGTCAGAGAAAGACAAATACCACATGATCTCACTCATCTATGCAATCTAGTGAACAAAACAAAATGGAACAGACTCATAGCTACAGAGGACAGACTGACGGCTGCCGGATGGGGAGAGGCTCTGGGGGGCTGGTGAAGAAGGGGAAAGGACTGATAAGCACAGACTGGCAGTTGAAGAACAGTTAGGGGATGTGAAGTCCAGGGAATAAAGTTAATAATACTGTAATAACTCTGTACGGTATCAGGTGGGGACCAGAAATATTGGGGTCACTTTGTGAAGTATGAGGTTGTCTGATGACGATGCTGCACACCTGAAACAAACGCAAACTAAACAGACTCTCAGCTGTAACTGAGATGCTTAAAGGCAGCATCCACCTGACTTGCAGTGAACCTTCTCTGTCATCAGGTGCAGAGAGAGCACAGTTTGAGGTAGAACAAAGGAAAATGCCCTGCAGGGGGCTCTTGTCAGCCGTGTGAGCTCTGCCCCTGGTGTGTAGAAGGGCGAGGGCAGCCGTGAAAGGGGAGGCCAGGCGACACCACCCCCCCAAGCCTGCGAGGGGCTTACAGAGTCCCCCAGATGTAGCCCTGCTGCACCAGCTTCCTTGAGGACAGGTCATCCGTCTTATTGGCCTGTATCTGCTGCCCCAACACTGAACCTGGCACATGCTGGGTGATAGTTATTGGTTTTATGAAGAAATAAGCACAAGAATATTGACAATTTAAAAAATGAGTCATTAGAATTCATTTTTAAAACAGGAAAAAGGGAGAAAGTGAGAAGAAAATGGGGAATGTTTCAAGCCTGAGAGCCTGGTCGGGACGCACAGTGAGGCAGGCAGCAGCCCTGGGCAGGTGCAGATGCATCGGGGGGGCTGGTGGCTCCGCGGCCGAAGCCGCGCAGCCTCCTGACAAGGACAGACACCGCAGGGCATCGGCGGCCAGCGCTTTGACAGTTGCAGCTCCCGCTCTGCTCGCAGCCTCCTGTCCCCGTGTGCCCTGGGGCTGGGGAAACCAAGTCACACGGCTCAATGGCCCTGCCAGTGGGGACGGGACACTGATCTTGCCTGTCTCAAGGGCTGCTCACTTGGCTTTTGAGGCCAGTCAATGCCATTCATCGCTGAAGGTCGTTGAGGCGGCCGCTTTTAGCTCAGCAAAAGCTATTCTATTGGGCGAGCCAGCTCCCAGGAGGCCTAGCTCTGGCAGTGTCTGCTACGTGCCCTGCACTTTTCCCTTACTACCAGAGTAGCGCGAGGATTCACACTCTAGCCTGACCTGCCCCTGCAGGGCCAAGGGGACCCACATGCTCTCCCATGTGACCAATCTGCTGTATTCCATCCCAGACCCCTGTGTCCCCGTCAGGGCGGCCCTCAGCACCTGCACCAGGGGAACGATGGTGCCTGGCTGTGGCCGCAGGGCCCCGTATGTGGGAACCAAGCAGTTTTCACACCCCCACACCCCCTACTGACGGCTGCGTCCTGACCCCCTTCTCTAACTGCATTTACTTTGGAAACCTGTCACAGGTGATCTGCCACTGTCTTGCCCCTCGGAAAGGGCTGACAGGTCCGCAGCCTGCAACAATGGGGCGCAGAGACCTCAGACACTGTCAATGGGTTTAGCTACAGAAACAGAGAGCTGTACACTTATGGGTGAGAGAATCCCAGGAGGTCTGACCTGCTGTCTGTGCCTGCGATTCTGAGGAACACGAGCCTCAGAGAGGTGGTAACAGGGTAGCAATGGCTTGGTCTGGGTGCAAACCCAGGTCACTTGCTTCCTTCCACCCCGAGGCTTGGCTGAACTATCCTTGACCCCAGAGTGGAGACACGCAGGGCTCTGCAGGGCTCAGCACAGGGACATCAGTGTGTCGCCGGGGGCTTCCTCCCAGGACACTGCTGGCTGCCGCCCCCTTAGGATGGCCAGTGTGCAAGGGGAGCTGCAGGCAGATTTAACAGCCACGTCCCAGGCACCTTCCTCCAGCATCCCCCCACAATTCTCCCCAAATTGCAAGGCTGGGAGGCCGGTTCACTCATACCCAGGATGAACAGGCAGGACAGCATCTGAGCATCAGGTTGACAAGCACAGCAAGATGCCTCTGCAAAGCAGCCACCGCGGTCTCGCATACACACAAAGAAAGGACGCCTTAAAATAACACACGCTTTTCACTTTGGAATCCTGTGAAAGGAAGCAAATTCTGTCGAGTGCTCTGCCCTCGCAGGAGATATTTTGTACAAATTTAGTCACCAGCTAATTCATCCCCACTCAATGCAGGACCCGAGACGTGTGGATAGAGACTGCACAGAGAAATCTAACGTCAGATACAGGTGGGTGCTACACTGACTCCTGGTTCTATTTAAACAGTGCATTGAGTCAGGAACATCAAACCAAATAGCTAATTCATTTAATACCATGTACCTAAAACAACGCTGACAAAAAACATCAACCACCACCTGGGAGGTGTTCATACGTACACAGCCACGTGGAACTGTGCACTACGTTAATCCTGAAAATAAGCACATGAGAAATCAAGAGATGAGATTAGTTTTTAAAGGCAACATGTGGATTTCCTTTTGTCTTCATTTTTATAACTCCTTAGATAAATCCGTGTCCAGTAAGCATCATCTGCAGGGTAAGCTATGGGTCAAGAACATGTCCACCCCCTCAGCCCCCGCTGGGGTTCCTGGACCCATGACCAGCTGCTGAGAAGCCGGCCCGAGGCCTTTTGGGAGCCCTGTGCTCAGGGAGGTCATGGCGCATCCGTGGCTGTGCAGCTTGTGCAGGGCTTTGGCAGCAGCAGCAACTCACGCATCAGTCTTTCCTGGGAGACTGCAGGGCTGCCCCCTTGCCTTGTGGTCAATTGAACTTCTCTGTCTCATTAACAGTGTTGACTTGGCCTTGGCCCAAGCTCAGCGATGACTCAGTGCTTCAGGGGAAGGGTCCCAGGGGAGGTTTCTCCTGTCCTCAGGAGCTACTTTAGTTTGGCGACTTTTCTGGCCATCGTCCGCTTTCCTTGCAGACACATGTGCCCAGAACACGTGGCCTGAGGGAAGGGTGGGAAGTGTCTCAGGGAGTCTGGGGGGAGCAGCAGAGGCTGTCCAGACACAGCAATGTGGCCTGACCAGCGTGAACCCAGGAGTGAAGGCGGGCACGGGGCCCTCGGTCCCTGAGCCCAGTCCACTGAAGCATGGCTGGGGCGCAAATCTCGGCCTTGGGGTGTGCGCGCTGGACAGGGGGATGTGGAGATGCTTGTGGCCAACACCAGTTCCGTGGTCCACAGCTGAGGTTGTCGGCGAGTCCTGGCCCCACCCCTCTGCTCCCAAGGGACGACCCAGTGACCTGGGCCACCCTCCTGACCGGACGCTCAGTGGGGTCACCATGGTGGAGCACAAGGTAAGGATGACTACAGGACATCCTCATCTCCCCAACCTTGACAAACAGAGTGCGTGCAGGCAACGGATGCAGTAGGGACTAGAACACCCCCACCATTTGTAGCAGGTGCTTCTGGGGTGGCGGCACGCCCCCCGAGGTGCACGCACCATGGGGGCAGCATGGGTGTCAGGAAGCCACCCCTGAGCCAGGCACAGGACCCATCCCCTACACAGGCAGGATCGCCAAACCTGGTGGGAGGTGGGAGTGGGGAGGGAACATGGGTTCTCTGAGATACTGAGACCCCACCCTGGAACTTCACAGCCCTCGTCGCTCCTCCTCCTCGCGCTCCCCACTCCTCTGCAGCTGCGGGCCATGGGGAAGTACGGGCATGCAGGGACCCTGAGGGGACTGGAGACTCAGCAGAGCAGCTATGTAGGAAGGAGGGACTCAAAAAAGGCCAGCTGGGCTAGGTTCAAGGTTGTGTTGTTGCCACAATCTAAGAGCAGCATTCCATGGAAGCTCCATGCTGCAGGGTGAGGTCACTGCTACCCAGTCACCTGCAGGTGCAAAAATGCCCCAGTGTCCTGTTGAAGCCCTCTGGACCCTGAGTATAAGGTGGAGGTGCCGGAAGAGGGGTGGATGAGAGCACCGTGTTCAGCCATTGAGGGGGGAGTGAGCCACAAGTGAGCAGGGTCTACCCACCACCTGAAGGTCTTTTCTGACTTTCTTGGTGCTTGCCACCCGCATGTTCTGCTGGGAACCCTGTGGCATAGGGATGCCATGCTCACAGTGTCCAACCAGCCACTTTGATGGAGCCAAGTGTCCTGCAAACTGGTCCTGCGATGTGGTGTGGTCTGAAGGGTGAGAGGGTGGTGAAGGGAGAAGCTGGTTATGTGTCATAACCTCCTCCACCAACCAGGACAGCACCTGTGGGCTCGAGCAGGCTGTGGCCTGGGTGGGCACGTGGCGGGCAGGGGCTTTGGGGCAGGTAGGCCTGGGGATCAAGAGACCCCAGGGTACAACCTGACACCCCCGTGCATTCAGGGTCCTCATAGCATTTCTGCATCACAAGAGCAGGAAGTGCTTCTGAGGACCCCTTGTTCTGTTTTAATAACCAGTTGACTTCACATGTATAAAGAATTATGGCCCCCCCATAAAGGAGCCTGTTTCGTCTGAAAGCCATAGTTTTCTTCTCTTTATATTAGATTTAAGGTTAGATTTGTTAAGGTTGCTGAGGGAAGATAGAGCCTCCATAAATACAGCATGTTCCTAAGAATGTGCATGGAGATACATGCAAATGTGTTTTTCTTGAACGTTAGACAAACAAAGCCACACAGGAACCCCCGTCCCCTGCGCAGGCCAGCATCCTTGGGGTGTGAGCCCAGCCGCCCTGGGGCTGGGAGGTGGTGGAGGCACGGGTCTCACAGCTGCTGCTTCACTCGAGTCCCCTCCTCATCTCTCACCCACTTCCATGTCAAAAGTTTAATAGGTAATGGTAGGCTGACAGCACCCCTGCACTTACAGGGCTGTGTCCCTGGTGGCAAGCAACAGGGGACAGCTGCTATAGGGGCTGGCAAACCTGAAACCTGGGGTCCTTTGGGTACACATCCTGAGCTGACCTCACAGGAGCCAGGTGCCAAGCTGTCATGTCCAGCTACCACATCGCTGTGAGTTCCACAGATGGGGAAACCGCTGGTGTTTCAGGTTGAAGACAACCACTAACCCAGCAACAAGCCTGGCCCTGTGAGATTCTAGATTTGTAGCAGGTGACCCGTGGACCCACCAGGCACACATAGGACCCTACGGAAAGGCAGCTCTGGGCAGGAGGTGTTGGCTCGGAGCCCAACCAAGCGCTTCAGGCACATGGGACGTCACAGCCATCCCCCAGCCACCATGATGGCCGGCCCATCCCCACCACAGACTCTGGGACAATCGCCCGGGCTGGTGCTGATTCCCAAGGCAGCAGCACACAGCACTGCTGGGGTCCCTGTGAGTCAGCCACCTCCCACGTGGAGCCTCCTTCCCAGATGGCTGCAACTGCGTGACCAGGAGCCCAATAAAAACATGGTCCCGCTTCACAGCCACCCAGGTCCATCACAGTCATCAACATACTGATCCCTCCCCAGAAATAATTTGCATTTGAGGCGGCTGTGATTCTGAAACTTGGGCCAACCCCAGACTGGGGTCCCTTGGTGAGATGCAGAGATGGAGATCCCTCTTTACCACGAAGCCCCAGGGCTCCTGTGTCAGATGAGTTAATGCCAAGACTCCGGAGAGCCCAGACTCAAGCAAATGAAGTGTTTCCATTGCTAAGGGAAACCATGCATTTTTAACCAAATTATATTTTTGCAGTTTATGACCTGTGTATTTTCTTACAGGAATTGAGGTAACTCATTACATTAATATGCATAAAACAGGAGAGTTTGTGTTAAAAAATGCAAGTAACAGCCAACTATTTTCAAAAAGGGGAGATACTTTTATCTGGAACCTGGGGTGAAACTGTTCTTATAATTTTTAACTTGGAAAATGTTTTATCATCTCTTCAGGTTTTAGCAGCCAAGACAAAATAGGGGTTTCTATTCAGTGCAGGTCTCAACTGCAAATGGAGAAACAGAGCAGGTTTACTTGGAGAAGAAAATGGAGCAAATAGACAATCGCTTCTGAGAGCACGGGACCTGCATCTTCAGGTGAAGGATGGGTACTTTCAGAACCATATCCTGCCAGGAACATTGCCCCAAGCAAGCCCTTCGCACCCTGGTCTCCCCTCCTGCTCCTCGTCTGCAGGGCAAGCTCTGCGGGGCCCATGACAGGTGACCCCGCTGTTGCTCCGCATGACTCACTGTCTCAGTATCTGCAGAGGCAGCAGCTGACAGGCCGATCTAACTCGGACTGCACATGGGTCTCCTGCTGTGACCGCTCCTCCAGCCACTCAGGTGTGCCTTGTGCAGACACAGGGGACTCAGCCCAGGAGCAAGGAAAGGGTGGAGCAGGCAGGCTGCATGGAGCAGGGATGAGGACACTTGGTCTAGGACACAGGCTGCTCTACTTGTCCTCAGGACAACCTGGTGAAGAACCATTTCCACCCTCCTGGGAAAACTGAGGCACCTAAGGTCTAGTCGCTGGCCCCGAGTCAAACATAGTTGGGTGCTGGAAGTCAGAGTCCCGCCCAGACTGCGGGCCTTCGGCCACACTGGCACCCATCAGAGAAGTCAGGCCCAGCTGGGTCTCCGTGGGGACAGACAGCTTCCCACAGAAGCAGCTGCTGGAACTCTCTGGAAGGTACACAGCTGTGCACAGACGCTCACTCAACGTGAGGGGCTATGAGCAGACCCCCAAATGCAGATGCACTTGGAGAGAGAGTGGGGGCAGGAGTGGGGTGTATGTGCATGGAGGGTGTGCCCTCCCAGGGGCCTAGGAACGTCCCCCCTCAACAACAGAAGCCAACTAGGCCTGTCCCATCTTACTGAGCAAGGGAAAAAAAGCAAACACCTTTCACAGCCCAGTGTGGCAAAGGGAGGTGAACATGCAGGGGGCACAGTCTCAGAAAGAGCCATCATCCACTTCACTTGAATATGCTGAGTTTCTGTTTCCTCACCTCACATGTCTGTTTGTTTGCTGCAGACCAGGGCCACTGTAATCACCGACTGGCCCGGCTCCTACACAGCTCAAGCAGTGGGTGTTCTGGCTCCGAGGGGTCAACTGAAAACAGGTCATCTTTAGGGGATGAGCTGTGTCCCCACCAGAGCCCCGGAAGGGACTGCATTTGGAGAAGGTGCCCGTGCACCCCTCCATCCACGATTATCAAGGTCTCCAAGTCCTGGGAGCCCGTCAAGTCACCTCCTCGGTGACATCTCCCCACGTTTCCAAATGGAGGTAGTGCCCCCCGTCATGCGACACGGCCTGCACCCCCCTGACTTTTTCATGGGCCCCTCCCCTCCACTCTGCATCGATTTCACCCCACTTGCTTTGCCTGTGGCTTCTTTGTTGAGATTTCTTAAAATGGAAATAATGAAAATACCCATAGATTCCCTCATTCAGTGACCAATTCAGAGCTTTAGTAGAATCATGAGATTCCGCCAGCAACCCTGCAAGTGTGAGCCCAGGACACGCATGTCCCACCGGAGACTCTGCTTGGCCTGACTGCCCCCAGGGCCGGGGACCACCCGTCAGCCGGCTGCCTCAGGGGTTGCCTGTCCCATCTGTGTGGGACCACACCATCAAGGACTTGCGTGTCAGGCTTCCTGCACTCGGCCTCATCTCTTCAGGTTCATCCCTTTGCCACGTGTGTGACATGGCATGTCGTTCCCTCTGCTGCCCGGGTGCTGTTCCCACCCCCTCACCGTGGAAAGACACTGGGGTTCTTTGCACATTGAGGCTGTTATAAATAATACTGCTGTGCATAAGCTTTTGTGCAGACCTGTTTTTAATCCTCTTGGGTCTTTGTCCAAAGTGCAGTTGGTGGGTCACGTAGCAGCACCACCTGTACTTGTTTGCCAAACGTTCGTTCCCCAGAGCCACTGGGCCAGGTGGGAGTCCCTCCAGCATGGACCGAGGCACCCACCTTCACCCCATCCTCCAGACCTGCTCCTGCATTTCCATCTCCTGCATCCAAGCTGGATGTGAAACTATCTAATTATGGTTTCAATTTGTATTTTTTTTTTATTCTTTTTTTTTAAAGATTGTATTTCATTATTTTTAGAAAGAGGGGAAGGGAGAGAGGCAGAGAGGGAGAGAAACATCAATGTATGGTTGCGTTTCACCTGCCTCCAGCCACAGACCTGACTGGAGACCTGGTTTGCAACCTGGTTGTGTGCCCTGGCTGGGGAATCGAACCTGTGACCTTTGGGTTCGCAGGCCGGCACCTTATCTGCTACCAGCCAGGGCCTCAATTTGTATTTTTTTGATCAGCAATGTTGATCACTTTTCATGGGCTTATTGGCCACTTGTGTATCTTTGGAGAAATGTCTATTCATCCTTTTCCCCTTCTTAAACTGGGTTGTTTATATATATATATATATATATATATATATATATATATATATATATATACACACACACACATATATATGTGTATATATATAAATGTGTGTGTGTGTGTATATATATTTTGTCATTAGTTGTCAGAGGTCTTTATATCCTGGGACTAGACTCTTACCAGATATATTTTGAGAATATTTTCTACCATTTTGTGTTCTCTTTTCACTTTCTTAATTATGTCTTAGTTTAAGGTCAGAAACACACCCACGTTTTCCTCTTAGAGTTTTATAGCTTTATCTCTGAAGTCTTTGGTCCATTTTGAGTTCACTTTTGTACAAAGTACAAGACACGGCCTGTTTTCAACTACATTCCTGACAGCATTTCACACAAGCCCTACAGGTTGCAGTTTCTGGTTCCTATTTGCTGCATAAGTGTTTACATCACAAAAACATAAAGCAGCACTGTGTGCAGCCTACTTTGATCAAACCTGTGATGTGTTTTCAACACCTTCTCTGGCAGTTCGCTCAGAGTTCAGCATAGAAAACACATGTGGGTGTGTAATCGTTTCCTGCCCAGAAACCCACTCAGCACTGGCCAGCAGCTGTTGCCTAGCCACCCCACCCAGTGTGCATTCACTTCTCCTGCTCTCACCTTGAAGGAGAGCAAGTCATTCCCATTTTCCAAATGGAAGTGAATGGCCAAAAAGCAGAACGACTGCCAGACCTTCAAAGTGGGGATCCACCGCTCAGCATGTCTGGAGACAACAGCAGGAATAAAGGACTGGCCTTTCCCTTGGCCCTCAGCACCTCCATTGAAACCTCACATCTTTGTGAGGTACCTGCCGGAGGCCTCACAGCAGGAACTGGGGAAGCTCTCGTTCATCACTGGGACATTGTTCCCAGGCATCAAGTGCCTCTAGCAGCACCGTCTTGGCAGGAAAAATAAATCTGACACCATTAATTCAAATGTCAGGGAGGCTCAGGCCGGTGCTGTGCCTGCCCTCCCGCAGGCACCAGCCATAGCGGAGTCTGGGCTCTGCTCCCCCACCAAGATGTGCACACTCCACAGGGCACCCATGCCGGTGTGGGGAAGGTGCCCCCAGAACAACTGGGAGCCTTGGGCGCTGCGGGTTCTGGAGAGGAACCGTGAGAGGGAGCACAGGAGTGCCAGGCAGTGTGCCGTGAAGGCACCGAGAACAGGGTTAAGAGGACTTTCATCCTGGGAGGGGTTCGCAGTGAATCGCTTGGCAAGAGTTTCCATTACTGTGAGCGGCCTGTGCCCCTGAAATGGCATCTGCATGGCTCCCTGTCAGCACTGGTTGTTGACTCCTCCTGTGGAACAAGCACAGGCGACCTTCAGTCCATGAAACAGAGGACACACCGGCGATCTCAAGCTGTGGAGGCTCTCCCTGCACCCAGCTGGTCAGGGGAACGACCTTCCTGAAGGGGACTGCTGGGTGAGCAGTGTGACGCCCAGGAGACCACACGGAGCTTCAGCACTGTCCAGAAGCATCCCTGTCCCTGCATGGGCCTGGCCAAGATCTGCAGGCAGCCACCACGGCCCGAGTAGCTTCAGCTCTGACCCCAGCAACAAGGACAGTGGTCCTCAGGAGCCCACGGTGGCCCTGTGCCGGCGCAGCCATGACAGTGTGAGCCTGGGACCTGGTCCTGGTTGTGCCCAGTGCCCAGCCCCAAAGAGGTCCTCAATTAGTTTAATTATTTGTATGAGTGAGAGAACAGGTGGGGGACTCAACACGCCTCCTGGCCTCTTGGTGAACTGGTCACATGGGCCTACGTGTCGTCCAGGGTCTGGGGTCTCTCTCGGAAGCTGACAGGGACCCCCACATCTTGCCAGCCCCTGGGAGGCTGTCCTGTGAGGCTGAACTTCCTTGTCGGAGCTGGGTGGTGACTCCCATCGTCCGCTGGGCAGAGGACGCTTACAGCTGCCCCTTCAGATGGGCAGGGCTCAGGCTTCCTTGTAATCATCTGCCCTCTGTTATTTCCAAGCCATTTCACCAAGTGTCATTAACTTAATCAAAAACTCAAATTTCAACTCTTTCACAAAGTTGATGCTAACTTCTTTGTACTCTCAAGCTAACTCCCTGCATTCTGTTTCCACAGCTAATTGAGGCATAACTAACTGCGCACGTGACATGCACATGGTTTGATGCATGGGAGATTCTAATTCACCCCAGGTAAGTGCATCCCTCTGCTCCCGGAGTCCCAGGCCCTTGGCCGAGGGTTGCTAGGGCAGTGGCCTGAGCTTGCCCTTCTGACATGGGGGGCAGCCCTGGACTACGGCATTTGTTCAGGAGGTGCCCCCGGACTATGTCCAAACTCAGTTCTGGCATTCTGATCTGACCACAGGGCAGCTCTGCACCAGTCTCAGGAAAACTAGCTGAGAAAACGTAGAGGAAGCGGGGATGGAGTCAAGACTCGCAGGTCAGGTGAGGCCAGCTGCTAGGAGGCGGGTGGATGAGCTGAGGAAAGAATGGAGGGCAAGGCATCAGGAGGAACAGGAGACCCAGAAGACAAAGCTGGTGCAGGTGCAGGTGCCGGAGGGAGGAGGCAGTCTGGAGGTGGGAGGCCTGCGACCAGACCAGAGCACTGGGTGGGCGGCGGAACGTAGCAGACTCTCAACACTCGCTCACCAACTCCTTAAACACGTGCACTTGCTTTTACAGAAGCAGAATAGAAATGTAAAACTTCAGAAATCATTTTAGTTTGGCCTGAAATACCCTTTCGCAGTAGATCTGGCCTCCTCATTGGAAAGGGGGCTTGTTTCTGGAGCCAAGCACTGTTTTACCTTGATGGCAAGAGCGCCTGTCCCATGGTGCCTCCCAAGTCACTCCAAGAGCAGCTGAGAGTGCTGCTCTTCCTGCAAGAATCCTGGAACCAAGCGCCTTCAAAGATGGATTAAGAGCCCTTTCTTCCCCCTCCTCTAGTCCACAATGCCCCTCATGTCTCTGAACTTCTCAGCAGCAGCCTGGGCTCAGGATGTCACCGCACATCTTGTTTTATTGCCCTTCTTGTCCACAGGTTTGGGCACATTGTCACTCTCGGAACTCCCCTGCGAATTCTCAGCCTAACCCACTCTAGTGCCAACGTCAGAGGTGACCAGACGCCCATATTTTGCCACAGCCAGTGTCCCACAAGCCACCAGCCCGCACGCTGCTCGGCCCAAGTGTAAACCAGTGACTTGCTCGTGGCTAATTCCCCTTTTCTGCTTTGGCCAGAAACACAGCTCCAACCATGAAACTCCAACTATTCAGATGGTGTTCTGCCATTTCTCTGTCTGCATTATGCAGTGAATGTTTATTCTGTTGATATTCTGTCTGTTCTAAATGTCTTTAATAAGACACTCATGACGTTCACTGAGTTTAGGAAGGAAATACGTCAACTGTCAGAAGACCCTCCCCATCCCCCATCCCGTGCTGGCTCCCTGTTCACAACCACCCTGGGTGTACATCTCCTTGCAGCGCCCTATGCATGAGATCGAAGCAAGAGCAGCCAGAATGGGTAAAAATCTGGAGAACACACGTGTTTACAAGTTTGGATCCCCCCAAAAGAACAACATCTACAAAAACCAGCCCCACATAGCTGCATCTCTACCTACAGACTTGCAGGACTTCATGCAAAAGGAAAACGCTGGTCCCCTCGTTCAAAAAATATTCACAATTTCAAAGCAGCAACAGCTGAGCATTAAACCAAAGGTGGGCCCTTCTGAGCCTGAAGCCCTTTGTGCACATAAAGGCCAAGCATTGTGGGGTGGGGCACGGAATATGGGGGTGGAGGAAAGTCCTGGGGGTGGGGCACAGAGTTCAGGGGTCGGGGACAGGGCTCTCCAGGTATGTTGCCCCAGGAGCACAGCAACGCAGACCGAAGCAAAGACAGGGATCCAAGTGCAGGTGACAGATGACAGGTAGATGATGCATTTCATAGGTTCCTTGATCCAAACATAGTTCCTGCTTCACAAGTGTCTGACTTGAGGTGGAGTCAGAGCAGGTCAGTTTGTTTGCAGGGAACCCATCCCACTGGCCCAGACTGTTCTGGGTAGGGTGAGCTCATGCCTAGGCAGCCCATGGCATTGGCAGAAAGCCCCTGGCCAAGGCTGAAGACGAGACGGTGGTCACAAGGTTTCTGGGTCACGGGAGGGATGGGTTGCGTCTGAGCCTGCCCCACCCCCACTGCCTAAACTAGCAAATGGGCTCTTGCTGCCTGACCTGAGCACCTTCTGAATCTCTGGGACACCACAGAGGGAACACAGTATCGATTCCCAGCCTACAGGGAAGAAAAATCAATGTTCCGTTTTGACTTCATCCTAAAATCTACAGGAACCACGGAACCCCTTACCAGGAGTAAGAGGACATAATTAGTGTTGCACTTTAGAAAGATTCTATGGCAGCTGCTGTAGAACACACTGGAGACTAGGGGCTGGGATAGTGAGGAGACTGACTGTGACAAAGAAAACAAGGACACACAAGCCTACCCCAGGCTTGACGTACATATCTTGATCCTCACACACAAAACATGTAACACCTGCCCTGGCTGGTGCAGCTCAGTGGACTGAGCACCAACCTATGAACCAAAGGGTCATGAAGTTCGATTCCCAGTCAGGGCACATGCCTGGGTTTTGGGCCAGGTCCCAATTTGGAGCATGCGAAAGGCAGCCAGCCACACACTGATGTTTCTCTCCCTCTCTTTCCTCCTCTCTCCCCATCTCTGTAAAATAAAATTTTAAATGAAAGAAATGTGTCACGTTTATATTTTGTTAAGCTACTACTGAGCTAGTTCACAAGAATGGAGAAACATTGCTAGATGCATGAGTCATTTTTTTTGGCTGTCGCATGTGTGGCCTGATGGGACGTCATCACACGTGATGAAAATGTCTAATGAGAAACCAGGGCCTTGAAAAAAAGTCTGTGCTAGGATCTTGATATGCTGAACCTGACACTCACTCACTGTGTAGAGATTCACCGTAGTCTTTGCTTATATTTTATCAGCGACTTTGTAATAGCTCCGTAATTATTTAATAAATATTGTAACAACTCAGGCTTCGGTGTTGAGAGAAATGGGGAGTTGGGGTTACACGATTAGCGTTTATTCAAGAGAAATACATTTTTAGCAATTCCGATCGAGAAAATGACATCCTCTAAATTATTACAACTACAGACTCTAAGACTTTTATGGATACGTACATGTGTATCACTTAATCGTGAACCATGGATTTTGGAAAAATCACCTTCATCGATAGCAGAGTTCTAGCAGGCAATCAAACTGGTTGCCGGCCACGGGACAGGCAGCAGCCGCGGCAGCTTCCCAGCTGGTGGGCAAATTCATTTATTCATCTGCAACTCAGGCAAAAGCAAAGCTAAGTGCTCAGGGCTGTTGCAGTGAATAAGATGATTAGGAAAATCTTGCTGCTGTTCACAGATCAGAAGAAAAAAAAATCTATCTGTTAAAACAATGAAATCGATTACAAGTGTAAGACACTTAGAGTAATTGTAAAAAATTGTTTGCCTAACGTCCTCATACTCATCTGGAAGGAGCTGCAGTGACAAAACACCACCACCTTGGAGGCTTGAACAAGAAAAGTGGCCTTCTGCCCTCCCAGAGCCTGCAAGCGGGTGTCAGTGTGAGGGTGGGGTGTGCAACGGTGGGTGAGGGAGGGTGGAGGGGATGTTTCTGTGCTGTACAAGTATTGCCGTTCCTGCCTCATTCACACCAGATGCTCTCCCTCTGTGTGTCTGTATCCAAATCTCCCCTTTTCCTATGGACGCCCCACCCCCCCATCCTACAGGATCAGGGTCACCCTGACTGACCCCATGTGACATTCCCAACTATATCCGCAACCACCGTTCTTGAGAGGCAGCCCTTTCCGAGGTCCTGGGGGCCAGGATTTCAGCCCAGGAGTTTGGGGAGCACAATTCAACTGCAACTGCACCCATCCAAGATGCATGGCATCTCAGCTGGTCATTTGACCACAATACACCTGGACACCTTCAAACATCTGGATTCATAATGGTCCCTCAAGCCATTAAGGCCAAACAGGGGATAAGCAGGTTCCCTCTCCCTCCCTCACCTCCTGGCCTCTCCTCCCTCCTTGGTTTTTTTGTCCTCAGGCAACAAGATAGCCTCTCCCCTCACATTCCAAGAAGCCCAGGAGCAGGGTTGGCAGGACAGTAGGATCTCTTTGTCCCTTCTCTCCACTCCCTGCGCTGGCAGCGACCCTGAGCTTCGAGCTCCCAGAAGTCCCAGGGCCCAGTGACAGGACGGCAGCTTCACCTCTGTCCTATTCTCTAAACAGAAGGCTGGGTCTTCCCCACTCTGACTGGAGACACTGGGAACCTTGTGGTTCTCAGGCAAACCTGCCCAGCTCCTAAAACCCTTTCAGCACACGATGCAATTCACACATGCAACGTGCAGCGGTCTCAAGAGCAGTCACCATGCTGCGTGGGTGTCACCACTGTCCAGAGCAATATCATCACTCTGAGAGGAACCCCGTACCTACTCCTGGCCCTTCCAGGTGCCCCCTCTCCTGCCCACACTACCCCCGATTCAGCCTCTTTCCACAGATTTGCCTTGTCTGGACATTTCACGTAAGTGGACGTCATTTGTCACAGAAAACAAGTGAGATGCTATGGAACCTTCCGTAACTCCTTCATGCTGCAGCACCTCATTCTTTTCTGTGACAAACAATATCCACGGTAACGCATAAGCCATGTCCCTTCCTAACTGTTCAGTCTCCCGTGTTGCATGTTCCCTCTTTTTCTGAACTGGACACTTCTTTAGAGTAGACACTTTAAAAGGCCTTTTTACTCCTGCCAAGTCCCCAAAACGTTAACCCAGACTTGGGCCCTGGGGAAGCATTTAATACAAGCCATGGTGACAGTGACGGGAGGAATGGACGGATGGACAGAGAACTGAAGACTCAACGTGGTCACAGGCCCACACAACGCCCATCCCTCAGTTTAGACCCCGGCTGCCACCAAGAAAGGTCCAGGCTCCCCATGGGGCAGAGGCTCCCTGTGCTGTAAGTGTCACAAGACCTGTTCAGGCGGAAAGGGCATGCCTTGGGTTCAGCCCCAACTGTTTTCACCCACTCTGCCTTCCTCCACCCTGGCTCTGCGGCTGTACCTGCGGGGACAAACCGTATTTACCCAGTGAGAAACATAATTAGAAAATGTATTTAGAAATTCTCTAAGCACCCAGAAGTAAGTGATCATAGGTTGTTAGGCTTCTAGGTGCCCAAGCTTCCATCTGTGTTTGCACAGATGATGGAAACAGGTTATAGTAAACATTAACCTGAGCTACTGGATTTCCATCTATAAAATAACAAGTTAATACGCTGTGTAGTAGTATTTAATTCACCGCTTCCAGGTCCAGTTAGTGCTGGAAAAGTGATGCACATGCCTCCTCCCAGGCTATGGGTCAGGCACAAAGGGGACAGGGGGCTCGTGCGGAGATTTAAACTTCAACTAGAAACAACCTTTGACAAAAGCCAAGACCTGAGCCTGCCACTTGACTGAATGGCACCTGGAGTCACAAAGAAGCCAAGGCCACTGATCCTTTTAATGCCCTAGACATTGATGGTGGCCACAGTGACAGTGAAGCAGAACTGTAACCACACATCATCCTGACCCTAGACAGACTTTTCCACGTTGTGGCCTTGTTTTTGAGAAATCAAAGGCTGAAATAGAGCACTTCAAGAGTGACAGAAAGAATGGATACTTTGCTCTCATTGGGGAGGGGACTCTGTATACGCCTATTACGTGTAGCTGACACTTTTTATTGGTCTTCTATCTGGATGTCATATGTTTTTATTGAAAGTGTACTCAAGTCTCCAAGTATTGTACTTAAGGTGTCTATTCCAGTCATCAACTCTGGCAATGTCTGCTTCCTATCTGTTTGATTCTTTTGCTCGGTACATATGTATATTCAAAGTTGTTCTGTTTTCTCAGTGTTTTATCAATAGAAAAATGTCCATTATCCCTCATTTCTTCCATTTCTGCCATCAGTGGCTAGTGGGTTTTTCATAATGAACCATTCTGATTTCCCTTTCATTTCCTTTTGTGTATATATTTGTAAGATATTTTCTTTGTTGATCAACTTTGGATGTTAGAGTCCCATGTATCATCCTAAACTTAAAACAATCAGTACAAAATTCATGTCACTCACACAGAAAGCTCTGGTCCTCATTTTCATAGGTTACTGAGTATCCATTGAGCACTTAGGAACATAGATTCATGGAGATCTTTCATACATTTCCCTTTTAATTACGGTAGGAAATAAAACGTGGAGAGACAGACCACAAATACACTGATGTCAGCTTTCACACCCACACGTTTACGTTTATGGAAGGTATTTTTCCTCATGTAGCTCTGAGTACTGTGAACCATCCTTTCGTCCTGGACACATGTTCTTCAGATTTGTTTGGCTGGGTTTGATTTTTTCTTAGAGCAGGTCTAGGATCAAACTCCCTCAATTTTTGGTTCTGTGAGAATGTCCCAATTTTTCCCTCAGTTTGAAGGACAGGTCTAGTGGACGTAGATTCCTACGTGACAGTTTCCTTCCAGGTTCTTAAGCAGTGACCTTTCTAACCTGCCTCCATGGTTTCTGATGAGAGATGCTTTGCATGTAATGAGTCACTCTCTCTTGCTGTTTTCAAGATTCTCACTTTTTTTTTCTTTCATGGATTTAGTTATAATGTGTCTGTGGGGGCCTCCCCGTGCTTTTTCTACTTGGGATTCATAAATCTTTGATGTGTTGATTCGTGTTTTTCTTAATACTTTTGGAGAATTCAACTATTATTCATTCCTTCCGCTCCTTCCCTCATTACATTCCTCCTGGGATGGCCACTGTCTTGTCCGTCTGGTACTGACATCCTTAGATTCTTCGGACTCCACTTTCATTCATCATTTTTCTTAAGAAAGCCTGTGAGTGTCTGCTGCTGCCATCAACTTCTGACTACTTTCCAGGGTTCTGACATAGGTGCTTCCCACCGTCTCTGCTCATTTTTCTGTTTCTGTGGGTGAACCAGCAGCAGAAGCTACTTACTCCCCCATTGTCCTGTCACTGCCATGAATGGAATGGTCTCTCCCGCAGAAGCGGGTTTCTGAGACTGTCAGCTCTTTGTTCACCAAAAGATGTTTTCAACTTGGACAATTTGATGAGGAAAAAACGAAACACTTCATAAAAATACTTCCTTCATTGTTTAGAAGGCTGAGCATCTTTTCCTGTGTTTCAAAATCATGGTTACACGTTCACCCATTTACACATATTTGGTAAACGAGCCAAATGCAGGGGCTGCACGAGAGAAGTCGCAGCGCCCGGTTCAGGAAGTGACAGGGGACTTGATGGCTTGTGACTTTCACCCAACACGGGGGCACTAGAGAGTGGGGAGACATTGCAGGGAAAGGGGATCACAGGTGCAGAAGCTTCACATCCACAGAGAAGAGAACGCTTCACAGACCTGTGGGGCTGACAGGTGGTGAAACGTGGGAAGGCTGGGGTGTAATTCAGACTGACTAGCTGCTTTGCTTCCTCTGACGTTCACCAACTTCCTCATGGAAAATTCTAGAAGACATATGCAGGCCACAGTGACCTGCCCCAGCCAGTGTTGCCACGACCCTCCATCTTGTTAAGTAAGAATCAGGTGAGTAGGAGCCGATGACGTTCATGGACACCAGGCAGCTGTTCCTGTCGGATGAGAAAGCTCTCTGTGTCCACTGGGATGGCAGGGGACCCACTGGGCTCCAGCCTACACTGCAAACACCTGGTCCTTTGCTGTTCGGACAGACTGGCTCCTTCTGACTCCTCTGCTGTGAAGTGTCTTGTTGGCACGCGAGCATCAGTCCTGTCATCAAAGACTCTGAGCCAGCAATGTTCCACTGTGCACTGCACAAATTTCTGAGACACACAACACTTCCTATTAGGGGCTCAGACCTCTCTTTCTTTAGCGCCACATTGAAAAATGACAATGGCCAACACAACAGCAGCCCAGTGTGAATGAATCAAAATTATACCTGCTTCTTCTGTCAGGTCGGCAAAAAGACATTTTTTAGTGTGCTGCAGAATTTCAGTAATTAGGTTATGAGTGCCCTGAGATGAAAAGGGCTGAAAATCGCTGCTGTAAGCCAACTAAACGCCAGCTCTGAGGTGGGAAGTCCCGCTGAGGTGGCTCCCCCTTGGGGGCCAAACACAAGCTCTGATATAATAGTGTTCCCAGAGGATCAGCCTCAAGGGCCACATAGACACACAAAACAATCCTGGAGCCAGGAAAGGAGACTGAATTCATGGAAAATTTGCTGACTTGTTCATTATAAGTCAGAGGACTGATTTTAGAATTTAAAATATATATATATATATTAATAGTTTTGAAAACTGATTGATTGCCTGTATGCTGCTTTGTCAGGATCTGGGGAGAACACTGAAAGGAATACAGGTGTTATGAGAGACCCGCACAGATTGAGCCGGGACCCCTTCGGGGCCTCCTGCCTATTGTGATGGCTACATGACGTGCCAACACTGCACAGCGTTCTTTCATGCACACTTTGTACAGGGGCCCGTTTTCTGAGGGAAACTGAGGCCTAGGGAGGCTAAATTCCAGCATAACCTGTCAAGGGCAGAGCCAGAATTTTCAACACCATGTCTTCAGGCCCATGACCCTGCTTTCCACAAAGTGACACCACATCTCCTGGAGACTATGACCTGCAAGTCAGTGGCAGGGCATGGCAGCTGGGCCGCTGGGCAGAGCCGGACTCAGTTTCCCTAAAAAATGTGTTGTACCTGATCTCCAACTGTTCCATCTATAAGAAATACTTGCTGGGTGCTGACAAGAGCCTGACTGAGCAGGACACATGGTCTCAGTCCCTCATCAGAGAAATAGGGGAGCAGCTCCAAGAAGAAGACGCGAGGACAGCATCTGGGCCATGTGGAAACAGAGCAGAATGCAAGTGCAGTGTCTTGATGCTCCAACATGAAAGGATATTTCCTGCCATAGGAAGGCAGTGTTCACAGATGCAGGTGCCACGTGACGGAGTAGCCTCACTTCTCAAGACAGCTGGAAACCTGTGACATACATGATGGGACTCGGGGCAGGGATGTCTGTCTGGCCTCTGAAGAGCGGGGATCAGTCAGCAACCCCTCTGGCCTTGGCAGCATGGCCTTCCTGCCGTGGCACAGGCTTCTGGAAAGGCCTTGGCCTGTCTGCCCAGCAAGCTCCTCCCTCAGCCTGGTGCTTGTTTTGCATCAAAATCAACCCCATGTAGGTCCTCACCTGTTTCTGAAGAAAATAAATTGTTTAAGATGTGACTGATTCTAAGCTCAGCTAGAAATATAAGCAATATCCAATAAAAAGGAAATTTTCAAGAACGTGGCATTCATTCCTTAGTAACAAACTTTAGTTGCTGTTTGTTACTTAGGGTGAGCTTTACATTGTATAATTTTTTTATGTGGTTTTTAAAGAGTGAAAAACAAGTCAAAAATGGAAGTACGTAAGGCACATATATGGTGTCTCATGTCATTAAAAAGTCTGTTTATAACCAATTCTCTGTTTTGAAATGCAACCCTGATGGTCTGAAGCAGTCAAATTGTTTTCTCAGAAGGGTGTGGCTTGTCATGTAAGCGGGCAGGAGCTGCGATGGCCCCCCCAGCCCTGGGGCCCTGAGGACACTCTGCAGTGAAGCCAGAACAGGCCTCATATGGGGACAGTTCCTAGTGACCGGCGTGTTCTCTGAAAACAGTTTCTGTAGCTTGTCTGAAAGCACCAGCCCACTTGGTCATCAGTGCCTTTCCTGAAGGAGGGCTGAGAAAAATGAATCACGAGATATTTTTTAAAAGACATGTATAAACTGTTTTTCCAACACCAGTTCTGAGAGAAGCCACTCACACAGTCAATACAAAGATGTTTTCATGAAAAGTAGCTCTTCTGCCCCCTCACGTTCCTCTTCCGCCATGGAAACCACCGAGAACATGGTCATGAGACCCCTGATGTGACTCATTGATGACACAGATGCATATGTTCATCATGCAGCCTTGCAGGGAGGCCACCTTACCTGGCAGAATCTGCACTACCCAGAACAACTGTTATTGCCAAATGTTGGAAAAACACCCCATCACGTAAATAAGGCAATTTGCAGCTTGTTGAGACTGGAAATGTCTGCAGAGAGGTGGGCAGGAAAACAGATGGACAGTCAAGACCAAAGAGGAGCAGGGAAGAAGTTTTTGGATGAATAGAATGAGAAGAACAGAGAGACTGGGCAGATACAGATGTGGGGTGAGCTGACAATTCTTGGTTTGAATCGAGCTGCTGTTCTGTGTTGGAGCAAATCCTTGTTTCTTTGCTTTGATGCTGGAGGCAGAGCCACAGCCCCACTATCCTGAGGGCTCATTTCATGGGCCTCGGAGACAAGTTAGAAAACCTGTGCTGGAAACGCAAGCTGGTGACACACAGCCTCGATGGCCACATGCAGCTGGAAGCCCTCAGGTCCTAGAAATGCCCCATTGTGCTAAAGGCGTATGGTCCGGCTTCCTGTACCACAGGGACTGTGCAGCAGTGGGTTTTTTTTAAATGATCTTTCCCATTATCAAAAAGCCACAAACAAGTGATAGAAAACGTACTGGTGAGAAAGGGGGGAGAATTTGAGTTCCATTTTGAAAGATAATCCCTTTTCATGTCATTAAACTTTCCCAACAGAGAGCTCTGTGTCACTATTTAAAAAAGGTGGACAAACTGCATTTCCACGTGGGCAGAAACGTCAAAGCACCGTATGTCGTCACATGAAGGTTCGCAGCAGGATAGCCCTCATCCTCAGACTGAGGGCTCTTTCCAAATATTTGCTTTTATAAACAAAATTGCAATGCACATGCTGGCACCAAAGCCTTTTCTGAATGTTTCCTTATTTTTGTGGCCAGAATCCTGGAATCACAGCTATGAGGCCACAGCGGAGGAGCATTCTGAAGATGCTTGTTAGGCGGCAAAGAGTTTTTACGGAATTAAAGTTGGATGTTTAATAAAAGCTTCATCAGTATTATTGCTGTCATTTTTTAGAGTTAAAATTTCAAACAGAAAACTAGAATTAGGAACAAAGCAAAACCAAAAGTCAAGGCTGAAACTGACTATCTTTTATATCCACTACAGTGGATTCATCTCTGCAGTCCAACAAAGGAAGGCATGTTTTACTTTATTTTAAAACACCATGTAGTCAGTAAATAAAAGTAAGTGTCTTCTACCCCAAGGATCAGGCCTTTTTACTGCCAAAATGGAGAAAACTGGGACAGAGACAAATTCAGGGCCACAGGGTGGGTCCTGGGTGCCATCACCGCCTGACAGTCACAGACACCCAAGCCAGATGCTTGTGCTTTGCTCAAAGCAAGTCAGGAATGACAGATGTGACTGACACACAGCCTCTGCTATCTCTGCTGGGATTTACCCAGCCAGACCGGGGAGGGTGCGCCGTAGGTGCCCACCTGAACCAGGCAGGTTATCAGTCTGGAGGCTGCCCTTCCTGACTAGCCCCTGGTGCCACACATGGTCTTGGGCACATGGGTCTGCGACAGCTCTGACAAGAGAACAGTGACTTTGCTAGCCCAGCTGCCTCCACCCTGGTTGTTACCCTGTGACCCAGCCCAGTCGACAGCTGGTGGCCATGGGGCTGTGTGTGTCGAGGCTCTTGGGGCCAGGACAGCAGGGACATGCAGCCTCAGGGAGAACCTGCTGAACGCCAAGCTGAAAGCTATTTGGAACGTTTAGAGGACGTGGTGCCACACCAAGGCCAGCTGTGCAAGAGCAAAGCCAGTCTGCATGTGATGCTCACAGAAAATGCGGGGCCAGAGGGATGTGGGTCAAAACTCAGATGGAGTGCTTAGCAGGAGGTGCCTCCTGGGGCTGAGAGGCCAGCATGGCAAGCTACTTACAGGACGAAAGGTAGTTTAAACCCAAGAGACAGGTACGTTTTAACTGAACTGTCACCACGTGCTGGACATTACAGTAAAAACCCACCACATATCACCTTGTGCAAACCCCAGTGCCCTGAGCTGGGCTCTGTTTCTGTCCATTTCTGGAAGAGGGCACAATGAGGGTGTTTTTTGCTAAGGGCACAGCGCCATCTCCAAGACCCCAGCCATGTCCTGCTGGCGCCAAACCCACGGTCCTCAGACAGCTTCAGACGTTGAAGCAACGGACTTGCCCCCTAGGAAATGCAGGGGACATCTGAAAGCAAGGATGGGACAGGACGTTCACCCGAGAGCTATCTCGGCCTCGTCAACACATGCCCCTGAATCCTGCTGAAGGACACCCCTGGGCTGCGCTCCAAGTTCTCCTGCCTAGACACAGGGCTGGCGCACGTGGTTCCTTTCCCGTCTGCAGAACAGAACCCACTCAGCCCTCAACACACATGTCCACGTTGCTTCTCCCTCCATACACTGCCCTCCAACATCCCCTGTTCCTCCTCCTCCTAGAAAGTCCTTTCCCCTCTACCTGCCCAGAGGGCGTCTGCTTTTCTGGCACAGGAACACCAGCAGATGTCCACTACCACCACGGACACAAAGCAGCGGCGTACCGGCCGGCCCGCTGATGCCCCTTGCTGGGACTCAATGTCTTTCCCACCTCAAGGACGGGGACGGGAGAGGCGCCAAGATGGCAATGGTGCCACCACTGCTCCCAGTCCTCAGCAACAGACCTCCTGGGGTTTGCAGGTGCCCAGGGACAGGCAGGCTCTTGGGAAAGCCCACTGTCCAGCGGCCACAAGGTGGGAACCCTGGCTCCCAGTTCCCAGACCAACTGACTTCCCATTGAACACAGAGCCTGCATTTCTGCCTGAAAGGCACCCAGCCTGCATGTGAGGCAGGCGTCACAGCAGAGGCCTGAGGGTCACGTACCTCCCCAACATCTGTGTTGACAACCGGCCTCACACAGGACAGTAGGGGCCACACAGGACAGATCACCTAGTCATGCCCTTGTCAGAATGTGCCCCCATCGTTAATGGCACATGGCTGTATTTCAACAACCAACTGTAAAGTAAAACCCATGATTTTGTGTCAAAAAAGTGGTGAAGGTCCATCATCAACCCCTGCCCACGGCCCCTCCCACTTATAGTTTCAGAGCAGAGGGTGAGGGACATTTCTAATGGGAAGCTGTAAGAAAAATAAAAATGGGAAGAGCACCTTGTTTGCAGCATGTGTGCAGCAATGGCCTTTCCTGAAGACTCCCCAGCCCAGAAAAATGTAGACTTAAAGAGTCACCATCTCTCAAGTGGAACAACAAATCTCTCTCCCCCCTCCCTTTTCACTATATCTAAAATCAGTAAACTAAAAAACTTCAAGAGAAAAAGACTCCATTCCTTCTGTGCACGTTATCACACGTGAACCTAGTCCCACAGGAAAACCGTGACTTCAGTTCTGCCGGGGAAGCAGGTCCACATCGACTTTTGCCACCAGCCCACGGGTCTGCCCCTGATGCCATGGTGCTTCTCCTCCCCGTAAACATGGTGTCCATATCCATGCTTCCCACAGGCATCCCGCTCCCAGCTGAGCTCTGGGCCATGGCCACGGGTTGGGAAGGACACCTGGCGGGGTGGGGAAATTTCCGTGCCAAGGACGATCTGCAGAGGAAAACGCTGCAGAAACCCCAACCGTTTGTTATTCCTGGCACGCTAATGAGACGGAACCGTCAGGGCAAGCAGCAACGTGATGGACACATATCATTAATCACAGGATGTTTCTGTGAGGACATGTCTCATCGTTGTCTGTCACTGAGAGAGACAAATCACACCTAAATGCAGCCCGCGTTTACAGACTAAAACACCCCAGTGAGTATCGCATAAAGGGCGGTGCTCTGGCTATGGGAGTCATGTCACCTCCTCTATGAAACCCTGGGGCTGGGTGGCCCTTCCAACATGTTCACAGGGCACCAGGCACTCTAGGAGCTCCTTCTGGGCTGGGACCCTCCAGCTCCCAGGACAGCACCTGGGATTCGCTGAGTGCTGGCAACATGCAGTGGGAAAAGGAGGAAACGACCCCGGGGGAGAAAGGCCAGAAGGAGGCGATGTGAGTCGGGAAGAAGATGAGACAAGGAGGAGGAGGTGCCCCAGTGTCCAGTCTTGAGTGCACTCCAAGCAAGGAGCCCCCTGTTTCATCAAGGTCTTGTCTCCCAGGCTCTGGGGTACCCCCAGATTTGTCAGACAAGTGAGCAGCGCCCTGGGAACCGAGCAGGGTAGGAGAGATAGGTGCAGGAGGCTGCCAGGTACAACGCTGCCGCTGGGCAGACATACCAGAGCCCAGGGCTGTGCTTCTGACCCTGAAATACCTCAGGGTGCCTCATATTCACAGTTTATAGGGTAAACATGGGATTAGAAAGTTTTAGGGAAACATCAGTACATTGTGCTAATTTGTCTTCTGCGAAGACATCCCACTTTCAGCGAAGACAAGCATTTGACCACCTTGTGGGCTTGTGGAGCAAGACCACGGGTCCAAAGTCTCTTACGGATCCTAACCTCCCAGCACTTCAGCCAAATGCACATTTCAGAAGATGGCTCGGACGACACTGTTTTAAAGCAAAGTTCCTGCTTTTATGGTGGGGACTGCCTGATGTGGAGGACAAACGTCAAATTTCTCACCTTGGCCACTTCCTCCTTCCACAGAAGGAGGTTTCTGTGTCTGTAAGTCACTGAGATGACCCATGACCAGTCCTCTTCAGCCTTTGATTACAGCTAAATTCATCTCCCAAATATGCTAAAAATGCAGCAAGTGGGCCTAAGTTGAGCAATGAGAAAACAGACAGGACTGTATCTAAAGCTACTGAACCTGAAACCTGATATTGGCATTTAAAGTCCTTGATGACCAGAAAAATACTTATTCGTGAGCAAATGTGTGAGGTGAACTTGTTTCAATGCCAGGCGAATGCCTGAGTCTCAGATACTGGATAGTCTAAAAACCAGAAATTTGCAAATTAGGGCATTTACAGAACTCTGCATAAATGCATAACCATGACTGAGTCTCAGCAGATGATATGTGTGATCCATCCCCAAATACACCCTGTTTCATCTTATTCAGTGGCTGAGGCCTCCCTGCTGATGCCCAGGCCACAGACCAGCTCACCTTTGTGGTGTGAGATCCTGTCCAGGTGATCAACTTCATGCATCTGAGTTGAGAACACACAGCTGGGGGCACAGTGGGCTCGTGGGCACCGAGACAAACCGAGATGAAGGCAACATGGTCCCTGAGGTACAAGCGCCAGCTCCACAAGGGACAATGCACTCAAGCAGGTGTCCGTGCAGGGAGCGCTGGAGCAGGGGCTGCATCCGCAGGTGAACAAAGACATGTGACAGAGCAGACAGAGGCTTCAGCCTCTGTGTGGGGTCCCAGCAGCCCTTGTAGGCCCTTCCTAGGCTATCTGAGAGGAGATGGTGACCAGAGCACAGCAAGTGTTGCGTGGGGCTCAATGCTGTGGGAATGGGACAGCGGTGGGAGGTGTGGAATGTGGAAGTCGGCAGAGATGACGAGGACCCACAGTGGCAAGGACAGAACTGGCCTCATGAGTTGAGAGCAGATGATGGCCACTGTCACACAGACAGCCTATGTGGAAGCTGAACTCACAGAGCATGAGGGACCCCGGGAGAGGACAGAGGAGATGCTACCTTCTGCTCCCCACCTCAACCCAAGAGAGGTCCAGAGGATCTGTACTCTTCCCGAAACCAAGAGGAGCCTGGGACTCCACAAATATTCCAGCGAAAGCACCGGTAAGCTGGGAGAGCACTTGCTGAAATGCCACTGGGCCCCAAGCATGAGAGGACAGAATTCAGGCGGAAATCAAACTGTGTCAACTGGGCCCGAACCCTCAGCCTCGCAGACCGCAGGGAACGACCAATGGGGATGTGGAGGCCAAGGGAAGCCTCTGGGCTCACCTGCTTCCCAGGCAGCGGCACGAGGCTCCTAGAACATCCCACACTTCAGTTTCTCCTGTGACTCTCTTTCCCTCCTTTTTCTCTTTGAATATTTTGGATCTATTGTAGATGATTGATTCAGCTCTTAGGAGAAATGAATGGCCTCTTATCATTCAAGTGGCTTTAATGACTTTTAAAAACATTGGTCATTCCTGCCGTGTATTTTGTTACCTGAGCCTGTTTCTTCCCTGCTGATGCCCAGGGTGTCTACCCACCCCCCTGCCAACATCACGCACGTAGCATTTTCCTCCCATTTCTTTTTCTCTTTCAGATATTATTCCACAGCAATTGAGCCTCAATTCTGATAACAAAAAGTGTCCTGGAATCCACAGCATGTCATCCTTGAAGACACTGAATGTGTTTTAATTTATTGTTATTGTATTACATTTGTCCCATTTTACCCCATGGCTTTCCTCAGTCGCACCCACCCCATCCCCTCTCCCACAGTCCATCCCCACCCTGGTGTCCTTGTCCACACGTCATTTACACCACTTCTGGCTGAATTCTTTGATTCCTATGCAACACTCATTTTTCCTAGAATTCCAGGCACACGTTGAGAACTTAACAAATGCTCATTATATTTCACTAACCATCACCCACAAATAGCACTCAGAAAAGACCATTTTTATCTAAGGCACATGTAAAAAGGTACAATCTCAAAACAAGGGGGTAATCAGTTGCATTTGAAAAGGCAACACCCCCCCCCTCCCCCGTCTCCAGGGGGGCCCGAAGCAGAGCCAGAGGGGGCTTCTTCCAGAGCCTGAGGCCGCTGTTTCCCTGCTGCTCTGGGACCCCACATCTCCGGACGACACAGACTTGACTATGCTACTAAAATAGTTTGGAAATTTCCCATTGTTTCCAGTCATTTGTGGGGAAAATCCTCAACATCAGTATTTAAAAATCAAGCACATAACGTTACTAAACAGGAAAACTACCCCTGCCTTCCTCCCTCCTGAGCTGAGAGCCTCGCGCCTTCTGTCTGTAGAAACACGAGTCTATCCAGGACCCCAGAGAGCAAGCACACAAGTTGTATTACTAAATGATCAAAATTTTTAAATGAAGCACATTTAGAAAGAAAATATCTTACCTTAAACTTTTATTTTTAGACCTAGGTTTTACTTTTGAACTGGAACTTCTACAAATCACATATTCCAAGCAATCCGGCGCATGTTCGCGTCCCCACCAATGGCCTGCTGCGTTCGCAACTTTGCCCCCAGGCCTCTTCCACAGAAAAGTCTGTCCTGCTAAAATCCACCCTAATGTTTTGTAGCATATCCCATCCCTGGGTGCTGAACTTAAATCTTCATTTTTCCTTACTTTTGATCTGGTTAAAAAAGTAGGTCTGACACATTATTACATTGTCGTGGGTTTCAAATAGGGTCTCCTTCACCCCCGCAGGTCTCCTCACCCATCTTCCCATTCCAGAAAATCTGCTAGGAGGGCAAAGCAAACCACCAACTTGTCAACTGACAGATAAACCCAGCACTGAGCCCACCCAGCCCTGCCCATGGCCAAGGAAAAGAGCAGATGCACCGCAGGTTTGTTAGTACAGCTTGAAAAGGATCGTTTCCTCTCCAATTATTCTCCCACCTAAAGCTGCTGGGTTACATCTACAAAACCTCCAGTGGGAATTACAAAGTCAAGATAAAATGACAAAGATCCCCTTGCCACATAATATCCAGTTACTAAGAGTAATAGGAACCAGTGGGGAAAATGATACAAATCGATGCAGTCTTACTATTCTATGATTCAAGTGAATCATTTTAACAAATGAGATCGTTCTCAGTAAATTTCTCTTTTTTGGAGGAGATCCCCTTCCCTCCCTGCCCTCAGGTGATGGGTCTGGTTAACTACACTCCCGTCTTCTTTCTTGCTCCTCCCTTTCAAAATTCAGAATCAAAGTGTTGGTATGTGCTGAACAGGAAGAAGGATGAGATGCGTGTAACAATGTCCCATTAGACAATGCACCTCATGAAGCAGCGTCCAAATGGCAGAAACCTGGCCATGTACAAAGTGTGGGCAATTTGCACGTTTTATACACACTGAACATTTTTTTATACACACTGAACATTTAAGTTCCCCGGCACACAGGCCACATGGCATCCTGGGACCCACAGCAGCACCTCTGAGACGTCTCCCCTCGTCTCGCTGCCTGACAGACGTTCTCATCTGAGGAGATGCTGATGATCCCATCTGCACCTAAAACCAATCGTTACAATGGAAATAAGTGCTGCCCCCTCCCCCACCACCACCCCGGTTTCGCAGTGAGACTGCTAACAACTCCCGCATGAGAGAGAAGCTAAGTAAGCCCACGACCTTCAGAGGGGGTAAGAATGCCCTGCACCCTCGTCTCCGGCTCTGGCCTCTTCCTCTGATGGTGCTGATGAGTTAACGGGCAGAAGCTGTGGGAGAAATCACCAAACCTAAGGGCTGATTTCAGATTCCATTCACTGTGCCCAGCCAGCTCTCACCCAGACTAATTACTTAAATGACTTAAAAATGAATATTCATACACAGCGCTTTTCAGAAAGTAAGGCGCAGCTGAGACCATGCCACCCAGCCTCCCCACTCTGATGTGGAGAAAGGCCACCTGCATCTCTGAACTGCTGACCAGGCATCCGCTACAGAGAATCACAGCAGAGGCTGAGGGAGGGCTGCTCCAGGTTGCCACTCCCCTCCCCCCACCAGCAGAGACCCTCCCTCCAGCGATGAGATGGCGTCAAGTCCATCTCCTGCTAAATGCTGACAAGAATCTGCCCCAGGGTGACAATGACCCCACCTCCTCCTTCCTCTCCTGATGGTTACTGCAGGTGGACAGTATTTGGGATGCGCGGGTCACGCTGGAGACAGCTGCCAGGGGAGCTGCCTGGAGACTGTCCAGAGTGGGCAGCCTGGCCTGTCATCTGAGTGGTTGGGGACCACAGGCTCCAGACCTGGGCCAACTCTCAGGCAGGAGGACCAGCCATTGGCAAGGCCATGTGGCCATCAAAGTTGACCTAGGGCCACTCTAGTCCAACCCGATGCCATGATGACCATAGAACCAGGCAGCAAACCCTCACATAGTGAGGACCCCCAGGCAGCTCACCACCCCTGAATCAGCCATATCCCCCACCTCCCCTGCACTATGCTGATATGCTGGACCAACCTGCAGTGACAATATACTGCCAAGGCCCACACCGCATACCTGCCAATCAGAGCACACATGTGAGAGCAGAAACAACTACACAAGAACTACAGCATGGTAAGGATGCACCCTTATCTTTTATCCATGTGGCACAAGGGAAACTCAATAGAAGCTGTGATTGTGTGTGAGTGTGTGAACGTACAATTGCATGTGCAATTGTGAGTGCATGTGTGTCTGGGTGTGATAATGTGTGAGGATGTGAGTATTAGTATATAAGCACGTGTGGTTGTGTGCGTGAGCGTGTACAAGTGTATGCAGGGGGTTGACGAGCTCTGAGCAGCAAACGGAGCAGGACACATGCTGTGCGGGAGGGACAGTGACCATGGAAAGCTGTGATGATAAGAAATCAAGTTCCAGTAGCCAGGAGGACACCACACAGCTGGGAATTCCATCTGTCACCATGACATCGTCCAGGGTCCTCACTGGCAGTGAGTACCACAGCTGAACTACCACCAGATGACCATAAACTGTCCTCTGACCCTGGAAACACCAGGAGCCAAAGTCTCACATTTTGACCAACAGTGAAAGTGGTGGACTCGGGCATACAAGATAACAGCTTAATTGTGGCTGCATCTGTGTCATGTTCTGACAACAACCTTGCAAGGACATGACACCCAGTCTCAGCTGACCACGCCTCAGCAGACAGTGTGCCACATGGAATTTCCAAACTAACCTCATGCTCAGTGGCAGAGGCCGCCCATCTTGCTGTCATCCAATGTGGCAGGTGGTGTGGATGGGGTGTCCTGTCCCCCACATGGGCAGACTCAGGCTGGCTGCCCCTGGCTCCCTATGGCTGCCCAGTTTTCCAGCCAATTTGCCTCCTTCCTTTATCCTTTGTCACCACATCACTGCAGATAGGACACAGCCCTGGGCCCTCACTACGCGGGACATACGAACAACTAACTTAGCGAGACTCAGGAGTTCTGCTGTCATGGAGGTTTCCGAGAAATGAAGGTTTGGCCGAGTTCAAATTGTAATCCACTGTCAGTGGTGGCAAGAGCCGACATGCCTGAGTCTCAGGCTGACCTTGTGCAGCCCAATAAGGGCTGGTCTGCAAGGCAGCCTCGCCTGAGGGTCATCAGCACCCATGGCTGACGTGCTAACAGCCACAAAATGTGTGAGGCACCAACCAAAACTTCCAACACAGAACAAAGAGCCGCAACTTGCAGTAAAGGGCCACTGCCCCTCAAGAGACTCGCTGGGTCCTGCTCTCCATGCCTCAGCCCTCCTCCCCCACCCGAGTCAAACACCGCACACCACACATCTTATGGATGGGGGGGGCTCACCAAGGCCCCAGCCCACCTGAGGGGCCGCTGGCTCACTCACCTTCTGGCTCCCCACACAGCGTGCACTGCGACTCTGTGGAGAGAGACAGAGAGAAGTGTTACTCACGAGGCCCAGCCACAGGGTCGCCCCATAGCCGCGGCGCATGGAGCCCCAAAGGGATTCAAAGCTCCACCAAAGTGACAGCATCTCTGCAACAAAGCCAGTTCCCACTTTACAGCCACACTCCTTTTATTTATGGAAACTACCTGGGGGAATATTTTTGGCTTTACTCTTTCTTAAAATAACAATCTCTCTCTGTCATACCATGTGCACACATTATGAGATGCAAACCCCCAAAAAGCAGAATTAACCTCTGGAGGGCGGCTCCTTATAGGACCCCCTGCTCGGTGATGGTTCTGGGAACCCATCTGGATCAATGCACCAGCTGGTGCTGTTGTGAGATGCTGCAATCAGCCTCAGCAAGGTTTTTTTGTTTGAATTTTTTACAGAATCTTAAAACACAGGAGTGTGAGGTTTGACCACCACTTTCTGAGGCTCCTCCCTCCCTCCTTGGGACTGACACTGAAGTGAGACAGGTGTCTGCTAACCAAGGAATCACCGGGACAAATATGCACGTCCCCTGTGACCAGGGCCCCAAGGGAAGTGCGCAAGCTGCACTGGAGCAGATGACCCAGCTCCGAGGCAGCACATTTCTCTCAGGGATGGAGGCTGAGCGACTGGAGAGGAAATGGTGGTTTGCGTTCCAGAGAGAGGGAGCATCTCATTAGAAGCAGGTGAAGTTAGGCAGGTGGCTCCTGCCCCATCTTATGGATGGGGGGCTCACCAAGGCCCCAGCCCATATGGACATACAAGCCAGCCTTGCCTGGGGACCTCAGTGTCTGCATTTCCTCTTCTGCTCCAACTCCTCTCCAGGTCTGAGCAGTCTCCTCCCACCCTGCACCCTTGCCCCCACCACCTCACTGTCCAGTGTCCCTGGAAACAGCCCTTCCACCCAAACCCCACCCCAGCCCTGCCCACTCGCAGCCCAACCCCATCTCAGTCCCTCAGGATCCAGCACTCCGCAGCCAACTGAATAAACTAATTAGTGTTTCCACGTTAATTAATTTTCTGTTGTTTGTGGAAGCTTGGGGATCTCTGTTCTTGTGATGGTCCCTTTAGGTGAGCTTATCTACCAACAAATTAAATCCTGTTATACCCAATTATACTGAAATGTCAATCAAAGCAGGTCTCAGATGCGAGTCCTTCCCTGCAGACACGTCAGATATAATCTCACTGTAAAGAAATCTGTAAAATAGAGATAATGTTCATAATTGGTGTCACCGTCCCATAGAAGCCACAGAAGGGCTGACGAGAGCAGGCATGTGAACGGTGTGACAGCTGTATTTCCTCTCATTACTCTGCTCTGAAATTAAATGGTGGGATCTGAGCAGCGGCCCCTACAAACTTTAAAAGTAAACAAGCCCATCTGAAGTCTTCCAGAATTGATGACTTCCTCAATGTTTACATATTTATTTGCACATTTAAATCAAAATCACGCTCATTCTGAAAAATTGAAATTACACAAATTCTTCTTATGCAAGATTATTTTGACTGTTCTGAGTCCCCCAAGTTCCATACAAATTTTAGGATTAGCGTGTTGACTTCTGAAAACAGCAACAGCTGGGACCTTGTCAGGGATTTATTGAATCTGTGGACCACTTTGGGGCCCCATGATCTGGTCTGTAAACATGGGGTTTGTTTCATTCATTCAACATTTTTTCATTTCCTACAGCAAGATTTTTAGTTTTCAGAGTATACATTCCTGTATTTCTTTTGTTACAATCTTTAATTTTTGGATTGTTTATTGAAAGTGTAGTTAAGTGCAATTAATTTTTGGATATTGATTTTATATCCTGTAACCTTGCTGAACTCAGTCATTATTTTTACTAGTTTTTAATGGATGCCTTAGGAGTTTCCATATGATTTCATGTGGCCTGAAAATAGACAGAGTTTTGCTCTGATTTGCAAGGCTGAACGCTCTAGGTCTTCTCACCTGCCCACCCTGGCTGGGACTTCCGGTCAGAGTGGAACAAACAAGGTGGGAGTGGATGGCCGGCTCTGCCCCTTAGGGGCATCTTCACAGCGGCCCTTTGGCATTGAGCATCTATCTCCCTTCTGTTCTGAGTTTGCTGAGTGTTCTCACTGTGAAGGGTGTTGAACTTGGTCAGATACTTTCCCTGCACCTAGTGAGTTGATCCTGCGATCCCCTCCTCTTCTTCTATTAACGTAGTGCATCACATGTTCTGATTTTCAGATGTCAAACTGACCCTGCATTCCTGGGGAGATCCCCTTATGGGTGGTGATACCCAGCTCAATGGTGCTGGGCTGGGGGTGCTGTGTCCACACTCCTGAGGACCACTGGTCTGCACTTGGGTTTTCCTGTGGTGTCATCGGGGTGCTTCTGGGATCAGAGGAGAGCAGGGTTCCCTCTTCTGGTTTTGGGACTGGTTGGTATTCACTCTTCTTTAAATGTTTGGATAAATTCAGTGGGAAGCAATCTGGACCAGAGCTTTCCTTTGTGGGTAATTCCTTTTCATTCATATCATCTCCTTCTGTCTTACGTACCTATCCAGATTTTCTATTTCTTAAGTTAGTTTTGGCAGGATTTATCTATCTAGGAGTTTGCCCATGTCAGTTAACTTGCCTAATGGCTTACAATTGGCCCCAGCAGTCCCTATAATTCTTTTCTTTAACTTTAAAATAGAGATGAAAGTCACACACTATCAAGTTAGCAGTTTTAGTGAATCATCAAGTTTGCAAGCCAGGTCTCCAGCCAGGTCCGTAGCTGGAGGCAGGTGAAAGGCAACCATACATTGATGCTTCTCTTCCTTTCTTCCTCCTTCCCTGCCCTTCTCTCTGGAAATAATGAATAAATTCTTAAAAAAAAAAAAAAATAGAAAAATTTTGGGAAAGATAAAATAAAAATAAACTGAATCATCAAGAGGCATGTAGAACATTCACAATGTTGTGCAACCACCACCTTTGTCTACTTCCAAAACACTGTATCACACTGAAAGGAAATCCCCTACCGCCAGGGGCCAATCCCCACTTCCTCTCCTCCTTCCTCCCTTGTAACACCCTTGTCTCTAGGAATTTACCAGTTCTGGGAATTTCATGGAAGTGACATTATACCATAGGTGACCTTTTATGCCAGACTCCTTTCACTGCAATGTTTTTGAGATTCCTCTTCATATCCGACCTTCACCCACATTATAGCCAGATAACATCCCATTGTAGGTGTGAGGCAAAGTTTGCTTAACCGCCATCCAGACATGAACACCTGCACTGCGTATGCCTCTTATTTTATGGGTTTTTCTGGGTCATACAGTAATTTGATATTTTTGCGGACAGCCAAAGTGTTTTCCATCGCAACTAAACTATTCAGCATTCCAAACAGCAATGTAGGAGGATTTTAATTTCTCCATATCCTTAGCAACACTTGATATTTTCTGGGCTTTCAGTTTTTGTTTTCTCTTTTAAAAAAAGATTTTATTCATCATTTCTAGAAAGAAGGGCAGGGAGAGAGGAAGAAAGGGAGAGAAGCATCAGTATATGGTGGCCTTTCACCTGCCTCCAGCTACGGACCTGGCTGGAGATCTGGCTTGCAACCTGGTTATGTGCCCTGGCTGAGAATCAAACCAGCGACCTTTGAGTTCAGAGGCCAGACCTATCATCCACTGAGCCACCGGCTAGGGCTAGTTTCTTTATTTTTAATGCGCCATCCTGGATAGTGCAGGGCACCAGCTCATGGTGGTTTTGTCTTTTCCCTGATGTCTAACAATAGGGAATTTCTTACCATGTGCTTATCGGACATTTGTGCATCTTTGGAAAAATGTCTATTCAAGTCCTTCATCTACTTTTAAACAAGTTGTAATTTTTGTTGTTAAACTATAAGACTTCTCCATATAACCTCAATGCTAATTATAATTCTCTTGATAGCTCTGATATCAGAAGTAAAGTCTGGGATGGATGTAATACAACAACAATAAAATTATATATATAAAAAAAGAAGAAGTAAAGTCTCTTCTTTCATTCCGATTTTTAGTAAATTATCTCCATTCTTCATCAGTTAACTAAAGGCTTGACAATTTTAGGGTTCTTTTTAATCAGGTTTTGATTTCATTGATTGTTTTGTTGTTCCCATACTCTGTATTTTATTAATTTCTGCTCTAATCATACAGAGTTGTTACAAGAGTCCAACAAAACCCTGAATGTGAAAAGCCTTTACAAATGAGCTTGGGTCTAAGGGATTATTAATCCAGTAACTGTTCATAAGATGTTTTCCATCTTCCCAGCTGCTCTGGCCTGAGTGCTGGGTGTGGCCACAACGCTTGCTCTCGGCTGGGGTCCCTTTGCTGAGATGTGGTGCCCCAACATCTCCCACATGGGGCAGAGGCACCGGACCCACCTCTATGCCCCGTCCTCCTCACCTGTGATAACTGCCACAAGTGCCAGGTACATATTACAGGGGAGAGGAGCATGTTTGTATCATCTGCCCTTTTTCTTGAAAGTTCTCTTAGGCCAAGAGCGCTGAGTGCAGAATCTTCATCATCCTGCCACCGAACTGGCCCCCTGTGCTGCCTCAGCACCTCGCAGCCCTGCACCACAGTCTGATTACTGGACAACTCAGATCTGCCTGCACAGCGATTAACAGTGAGGGAACAGGGACACGTGCAGGAGGGGCATCAAAGCTGGAAGCAATGTAGCTGACATTAAGAAGAGCCCTGAGCTTCTTACACAGCAGGCCGCCTCTCCTGCTGCTTGTCTGTGTCACACATCGATTGCTAGAGAACAAGACTTCGCTGGGGCTCAGTGAGGTGTGGGAGTTATTCGTGTTTCCTTAGGTTTCCGGGAGGTGACTCACTCAAGGAATCTGACCAGTCCTGCCCACTGGCTATAATTGCCGCCACGGTGGCTTCACCTTGGCTTGCTCTGCAAAACTGCGTGTCTTTCCCTTCAAGTCCCATGGGAGCCCAGGGTCTGTCAAAGGCATCCTGGTCTTTGAGCACCATGTGATTTTTAATAAATCACATTTTAAAATATCAGTGTGTCAAGAAGACAGTCTACAAACATTGATTTGAGTTGGATTTCTCCTCCCCAACTGACAAAAGGAAGCCAAAATCAGCAATTCTGGTTTTTTATTTCAGGCAGCCCCCCTTACGCAACATCTTTTCCTTCATTAATGTCCACATTAGTTGTCTTGTGTCACCCCCCTCAGGTGCTCAAATTCATTGTCACCTGCTCCCGCCATGCAGAATCGCTGGTTACAATGCAAAGCAGCTGTCTCATTACATGTCACCAGAAAGTGAAAATACATGGAGCCTGTGCTGAAATGTCCTGCTCACCTCAAGGCTCGTTTCTTTCCATCAACGAGCACAGACTAGAATTGGCCCCGACTGCACCCCCACTGTTGGCCTTGCACCATTTACTTTACATCCAAACCAAGGGCAGTGGGAGCTTGGTCCAGAGGGGAGAGAGGATGACATGGTCCAATCATGAGTGGGGACTGTGCGGGTGACGCGATGCTGTTTAGGGAATTTTTAAAAATGTATGGTGACTCCAAAATAGTTAGGATGAAAGCCCAGTTCACTCACTGTAACTCTGGAAGCAGCAGCGACATGTCTGCTCGTGGCTCCTGCCAGTCGTTTTGGGAGACAGACATTTTCACATAACACCTGCCAACCCCGCTGGCAGGCTGTGCCTACATCATTCCCCACAGACGGCCACGAACTGTTCCCACTCTCCAGAAACAGAGAAAGCGGAAGGAGTACCCTAAGAAATGAGGTGGAAATGGGCCTGTGTATGGGCCACCCTGCACACGGACATGCAGCCTCCTACAGTCACCAAAAGCGCAGTTTCGGTGGTGTGACACGCAAATCAACCATCCACACGCCAGCGTTCATCTCCGTTGTCCATCCATTCCGTTCATGGAGCTCAGCTGCAGAGGACAGTTCACAGACACGATGGTACTTGAACTTGATCTTCTTCCCTGCCCACTAATCATTTATTCCAATTCTTAATCAGATGATGAAGTTTTCTTTCTTCCTAAAACTGAGATATTGGTGACTCCCCTCCCATCTCCCCCTTCCCACTCATTTTCATGAAGACCCCCAGCCCTTACCCCAAGAGTGGTGTTTCCCATGCCCCTCAGGATGCAGGGTTATTTCCCTTTGATTTTTTTGACAATTTCCATGAGACCAAAAGACAAGTGGGCAGTGGCAAGTGTAACAGATGGCTTGTAATTCATTAGAGAATATTATTTATAATTCAAGACTAATTAGAAAATCTTGATAGTAGCAAGAGCAGCACATGTGTTCACTCCCTCTCATGGGTTTACTGAACACCGCCTGAGTGGGGTAATGCCTAGTTTTTAGATGCCAGATACACACTATTCAGTGGTTTCCTGGATTCTCCTCTTACGCAGAGGAGAGGATTTAATAAAAAGTATTTCTATCACATGAGCAACAATAATGTAATAAAAAGGAGCATACATAATAGGAAATGGTTATGACCTCTACAAAGAATATGAAGATTGTGTACTGCTTTTGCATAAGGAGTTGAGTAAAGGAAGATGCACAAGAAGTTGGGGAGAAAAGAGTCAATATCACACATGTGGTCATTGTTCTCAAGAGTCATAAATGTAAGAACCCTGTATCAACCAAATCTCCCATCACAGGATGAAGATAGGCCTTGACAAAATGATACAAGAAAACTAAAGATGTAAGAAAGTTTCTTTTTTTTTTTTTTTTTTAATTTTATTGTTGCTGTATTACATCCATCCCCCTTCTATCCCCCTCCGTCCCCCCCCGCAAAGCCAACCCCACCCGCCGTCCACGTCCACGGCCCCCTCACACCAGGCTCCCGTCCAAGCCGCTCCCCCTCCCCGCCCCTGCCTCCCCCCTCCCCTCAACCCCTTTCCCCCTGACCACTGCAGGCCTATTCCTTGTATTCATACACTTGGTTCTGTTTTGCTTGTTGTTAGTTTTGCTCATTATTGTCCCGTAATGGGTGAGAACATATGATACCTGTCCTTCACTGACTGGCTTATTTCACAAAGCATAATATTCTCCAGTTCCATCCATGTTGTTGCAAAGGGTA
>PVIW01009050.1:0-55028 GCA_004026585.1 Noctilio leporinus | reverse complement strand
TGACCACTGAAGGCCTATTCATTGTATTCATATATTTGGTTCTGTTTAGCTTGTTGTTAGTTTTGCTCATTATTGTCCCGTAATGGGTGAAATCATGTGATATTTGTCCTTCACTGACTGGCTTATTTCACTAAGCATAATACTCTCCAGTTCCATCCATGTTGTTGCAAAGGGTACAAGTTCCTTCTTTCTTTCTGCTATATAGAGTTAGGAAGATTTCTAAATGGGGAAATAACCTGAGGGAAACAAAACTAATAAAGATAAGCCAGTCAATACATCTTTTAAAAAGTTTTTATTTTTCAATTACAGTTTATATTCAATATTACTTTTAAATTAATTTTAGGTGTACAGCATAGTGGTTAAACATTCATATATTTTACAAAGTGTTCACCCCAATATTTCCAGTACCCTTCTGGCATCATACTTATTACAATGTTATTAACGATAGCCCCTATATTGCACTTTACTTCCCCATAACCATCCTGTAACTACCACTTCTTAATCCATTCACCTTTTTCACCCAGTTCTCCATCCCTCTCCCCTCTGGCAACCACCAGTCTTTCCTCTGTAGCTGTTAGTCAGTTTCTGTTTCATTTTATTTTTTATATTGTTTTTTAGATTCCACATAATGAAATCATATGGTATTTGTCTTCCTCTCACTTACTTCACTTAGCACACTATCCTCTAGGTCTAGTTACACTTTTGCAAATGGCAACATGTTATTCTTTTTCATGGCCAAGTAATATTCTGTTGTGCAAACGTATCACCACTTTATTATCCACTCATCTATTGATGGGCACTTGGGTAGCTTTCATTTCTCGGCTATAGGGGGTGCAAATATTCTTTCAAATTAGTGTTTTGGATTTCTTCAAATATACCAGTATACCCAGGAGTGGAATTGCTGGGTCATAAGGTAGTGCCATTTTAAAAATTTTGAGGTAACACTATACTGCTTTTCACAGTGGCTGCACCAGTCTGCATTCCCACCAAAGGTGCACTATGATTCCCTTTTCTCCACATCCTTGTCAGCACTTCTTGTTTGTTGTTTTATTGATGATGGCCTTTCTGACAGGTGTGAGGTGATATTTCATGGTGGTTTTAATTTGCATTTCTTTGACAATGAGTTGAGCATCTTTTCGTATGTCCCTTGGCCAGCTGTATGTCTTCTTCGGAAAAATGTCTATTCGGGTCCTTTGCCTGTTTTTTAATTGCATTGTTGTTGTTGTTTTTTTTATGTTGAATAGTATGTCTGAGTTCTTTATAAATTTTGGTTTAACTCCTTATGAGATGTATCATTGGTGAAAAAGTTCTTCCATTTAGCAGATTGTCTTTTCATTTTGTTGATGGTTTCCTTTGCTGTGTAAAATCTTTTTAGTTTGATGTAGTTTCATTTGTTTGTTTGTTTGTTTGTTTATTTATTGCTTCCTTTGCCCAAAGAGATAGGTCAGAAAAAAATTATTGCTAAGGGAGATTTTTATGGGCAGTAGGTCTTTAAAAACCCAATTCCTAAGTCTCAGCCTGGGAAACTAGATGGCAGACCATCCCTTGTGAGATATCCACAGCATCACAATGCTGCTTGAATCCTGGTGCAGAGATCATCAGATGGATGCCACATAGGGTGGCATGTTAGCCCAGAAGCATGAAAAGACCTCCCATGGATTTGATCTACACCATTGAATTGGCCCCCTTGCAAAGCTGAGATTCTCATTACTCAGAATGTGTAAGCCAGCCTGGACAGCTAGCCTGTCTGTCACATGGGTAATGTAAGGGCAAGGCCAGCCTGGGAGGAAGGATGGATTTGGCTCCAAAGGGCATCTTAACTGCTGTGAATCTATGAGTTCCTGAAACAGGAGCCACCCATATTTTTTAGACATATAACACAACACTATTTGCATATAATAAAAACAGTGGTACATAAAACAATATGCATTTCATGATAATATATGTTTTGTAAGATTATACACACATTAAATGCAATTGAATAACTTTTACTTGAGATCTAGGAGAGGTGTACGAGAATAAAGTTGCATATGAAGATATTAATTAGTTGAGTCAGGGGAAGGAAAAAGATGAGATCCAAATACATGTTATTAAAATATAAAAGACACGAACTACTGGAATGCCAGTTTCTGATAGAGCTGGTAGAATAAACTCTTCAGTAGTCAGTAGTAGACTTTTCAAAGTTTCATCATTTTGAAGAACACTAACAGTAATACTAAACTATTTTAAACTCTTCATTACTTAAATACTAATACTAAATAATATGTATTGCTTTTATACTATGACATTATTATTTATTAAAGCAATGAAAATGGAAGCAATGCTTCTGCTCCTGCCATATGTCACCTAGGCCCCTCCCTGGGAACTCCAGCCTTCCATCGCTGGAGCCACAGTTTGTTTTCCTCGCCCCTCAGCATAATATAAGGGGAAACATAGTTGATTTTTAGATTTGTTTTACTTGGTTTTTCTGGGACAATTTTCTCAAGTGGTTCTCACACTTACTTATATCATCAGGGAAATTTAATAATCCTTTAAAGGCTGTGCATCATTACACAATGTATTTGATTTTTTAAAGAGGAAGGAAATCCTTTCTCTGCAATGAGATTCACTGTTTCCTGCCACCTAGGAATAGCTGGGTTGCAAAACTACTTTAATAAGCCACTTCAGCTAATTCAGCATCGCTTAATTTAAAAGGAGATGTGAAATTGTTCCCATGTGAAATTTGACATTCACATTCCTGACTAGTGTGTCTTCAATAAGATCAGTCACTTATTGCATCTCAGAGAAGCCATATGGGATTATTGTCCTTCTGCCTAGTGTGCATTCTTGACAACTGTGCTGCTGTAGGCTTGGTTCACAAAATGGTCACCAGTCTAACAATTATTGGTTACCAGTCCCCCACAAAAAAGGGAGGATCTAAAACTTGTACAGCAATTTGACATTGGAGTAATATCCAAGTGCATGGTCTGTGTACTGGACTCGATGAGCAAGGTATACCAAAGGTACAGTATATGACATATTGGGGCTTAAAAAAAATACAGAATAAAACACCCAGTCCTTCAGCACAGGCGAACTAAGAAGTACTGCTTTATCATGTCTTTAATGAAATTATGCTGTGGACAAGTTCTTCATTTTTTATCTTACCTACATATTTGGAATATTGATGCACAGACTATAGGATTCTACATTGACAGTAATATATTTTTAAAGATGTTATTTATTATTTCTAGAGAATGAGGAAGGAAGAGAGGCAGAGAGGGAGAGAAACATCAGTGTATGGTTGCCTTTCACCTGCCTCCAGCTACAGACCTGGCTAGAGACCTGGCTTGTAACCTGGTTATGTGCCCTGGTTGGGGAATCGGACCAGCCAGCAACCTTTGGGTTTGCAGGCCGGCACCTTATCCACTGTGCCACCAGCCAGTGATTTTTTTTCATTACATCAAAGATATTTTGCATTGGCATTTAGCTTTTAGTGTTATTTTTGAGAAGTCAATTGTCAGTCTAACTGTACCTTATTTGTTTTCTTATTGTTTTTAGATGTTCTTTTAGCCTTTAGTTTTCTGTAGTTTCACTGTGTTGTATGGGGCATTGTGAGTGTTTTTATTTGCTGTACTTGGGATTTGCTGTTCTCTTTAAGTCTATAATTTGACATCTTCATTATTCTGGAAACTATTCAGTAATTATTTCTTATAATATTGGTTCTTCTTCTTTTTTCTCCCCTGTTGAAATATAAATATAAATGATACTATCAATCTGTTCACTATGTCTCTTAACTTTACTTCTCATTTTCTATCCTTCTGTTTTTCTGTGCTGCATTTTGGATGTTTCTTGATTTTTAATATTATGAACATACTATGTTGCTAATTACTGCCTGATAATTCCAATATCTGAAGTCTCTTTCTGATGTCTCTTGCTTCTCTTGGTCCCTGCTCCTGATGTCTTGCTTCCTTCTTTGCCTGGTTATTTTTTTCTGACTGCTAGTCATTGCTTATGCAAGTTATTTTTAGGAATCATTTAAGGTCTAGGATGAAGGTACCTTCTGGCATAAAGATTTTATATTTGTTACTTTGATGTGCTTGGGTGCATTTCCAGTCCCAGATACTTAAAGCAAGTGTTAAGACTTGAGGAGTATGAATTTGGGTGCAAATTAGTAGGTTTTGATTCCTTGTCACTATGCCTCTTTTGGGCACCAGCTAACTTTGGGGCCACCTGTACCTCCTGCAAACTCTGGACTATGATTCTTGTCCTCCTCCATCACAAACTTATCAGAATGAAATTTCATATTTGCCCATATTGGTGAATCGTCTCAGGGCAAAAGTGCCTCTGTGTTTGCTTCCATCTCTGTGCTGCAGATTCCTTTCTAATCACATTTTTAAGGAGGCAGTTTTGTTTTTTTTTTTAATTTTAGTCAGCTTGTTTTCAGCAGAATGAGTAGTACAAATAACATGCCTACTGTTCTTCAAAATATTCATAACTTGCAGCAGGGAAATGACTAATGTAAGAAATGCTGCAAAAGTGACCAGCAAGAGAGAAAGATGTTGGAGTCAGACACTAAAACCAGAGGTGTGGGAGAAGCATTCTACTTACCCTTGTTGCTCCAAAGCACAAAACCAAGACCCATGACTCTTTGGGTCACTTGAGTTTAATGCCACAAATGTAATAGGATGTGGGGGAAAATTCAATCCATCAGTCCATCTAGGAAAATTTGTAGACATTTTTCAGTCTATCCTAAAAAACATTAAAAGACCCCAAACAAACCCACTTTGGAATTTTCATGGCCATTAAATTGAAACCCTCACTTTCTTTAGAAAATTACCTAAATTAAGAGGGTCACCTAGGTCTTCCTTGTCACACTCGAGCCTGGGAGCTGCCATTGCAGGCTGTGTGGCCAGTGTATTTGCAATTCCAGCATTGGTTCTCTGAGGAAACAAACATGCTCAAATGAAAGTTGATAAAACTTCTCTTCCATAAGCACTAGCACTCTACAGTACTGTTTTTGAAAGGTTAATGCACTTCGAAATCATATAGAGATCTTGTTAAAATGCAAATTGTGATTCAGTATTGTGGGGTGGAGCCAGAGATGTTGCTTTTTAAACAAGTTCCCAGATGATCCCAGTGCTGCTGTCTACAGTCTGAGTTCAAGGTCCATAGCTCAGAACATTTCACAGTGAACCTGGCTCTGCGTACATTTCCCATTTTCCATGGCAGGCTTTCCCATGAACAGACAAATTTTCGAATTTAGTAAGAATTGAAATGTCAAGAGAGGAGCCACCTCATTTGGCACTGCAATTAAGCTTATAGCTCCACAGCAGGTCCTTCTCCTCACAGCTGGGATTGTCTCCTGGAAACCCAGAAAAGTGGATAAGGCAGAACTCATGATGATCCTCCATGGAAGCAGAACCTCAAACCAACACTAGTAAGCAGCTTTGCATCTTACCTTCATTGGACATATTAATGAATGGTTGTTTTTATTTATTTTTCTTTTCTTGTTTTGTTTTTATTTTAATCAACCCTCTCCATTTTAATCCTTGCTTACTCCAAGAAAACATATTCATTTGAAAAGCTTCATTTTGTAGTTAAGGAAAGAGTTAGATGGGAAGGAGAATAATGGGTAGGGTTGAAGAAGGGGTCCATCCTAAATAAAGTCAGTTATGCCATTTGCAGGGCTGACCAATCAGTGATCTCCAAGTCAATAGCCTGTGGAGAACAGGAAAGATGCTGGACATCTCAGAGCCACAGACGCCAGCAGCCCCAAGTCTTAGGTGAGGACTCTTCATAACAGCCCCTGCTAAACTGGTGGCAGGTGGGCAGCCTTCCCCCAAGATCAGCATGGATGGGAAGTAAGGCAGGTCAGCCAATTTGTACTAGTGAAAAAGCAACACTTTAGTATATTTAAGCCACACATGGGATTCTCCATTCTTCAGCAGCCTAAGATTTGAACTGCCTTGGATGGGTATGGGCAACAGATGTCAAAAATGGTGCTGCTGGGGACTAGGTGGCTTGTTGTTGGGGGATAGCCCCTCATGAGAGGCTGGGAGAAGCCACAGACAGGCTAATGCTACAGGAACCAGAGTATATTCCTTCTACAGACTGCTGAGCTTCATCACTCTGCTCTCCAGCCCTGCATCCTCCCCCTAGTTTGTGTGGGCCCCTTCTGGATGAAGCAGTGCCAGATTTTCACACTCACAGTCATCACCTAGCCCCATGCACTCAAAGTGTGGTCTGCGGAGTGGCAGCAGCCAGGGCTTCTTAGGAATGGTAGTTTTCAGGGCTTACCCAAGGCCTCCTGAAGGATCAAGATCTGAATTTTAACAAGGTGCCCTGGTGGTTTATATGCACATTAATGTTTGAGAAATGCTGACTTATAAGATGGATAAGTCATTCTAACTAAAGGTTCTCTTTCCCAACCAAGTGTGGTTGACCACCCTGGGACCTGGCCAGGAGGGCAGACAGGGCCCTTGGTCAGCTCTCTCCTAAAACAGCAGGACTCCTCCAGGACATCCTGGGCTCCAGACCAACGCTGTTTACATGGATTAATTTTCATTCTCCAACCTGGGATTTGTAATTGCCAGAGTTTTTCACGTTGATATAATGAGATAAATATATGGTTTTGGATTCTCTTACTCCTTCTTCACTAGACCATTTCAGAAATAGTCTTTCGTAAGCCATAAGGGAGTTGAGATGAAAACTTTTGAACATGATATTTTGATCCAAATGGGATTTTGCTGGTGTTGCTAATTAAGATTCTCTACAAAACTCAGCCAGCCCCATGCTATCCAGTTGGCAGTGTTTTGAGAATCCCTCTGTAAACACGTAGTGGCTTATACAGACAGGGAGGCTTGACTTCCCAGTCTTAGAGAGAGCCTGAAATAAATCCCAGACAACTTGACAAGTTTGTCTTTGCCATAAAAATAGTAGAACTCACTGAGAGCTGCCTCACTGCAACAAGACAGGACCCAGGCTGGCCAGCTAATGGGCCATGGGCACCAGCTGGAGGTGGTTTCACTCAACTCAAACTGCAGGCTTAGCTTTGCTTTCAGAGATTTAAAGATGTACATTCAGGTGATGCTAGCTAGCATTCATCTAGAATAAGGGAGACAGCCCAGTTTTCACTTATGAGTCTGAACAACTCCTCTGTACTTGCCCTTCATGAAAAGTCTCCCAGAGCTTTATGGGGCTGGAGCCCAGTATCACTGTGCTCCTCTGAGACAGAAACCCTCATCATCAATTCCTGACTTTTATGTTGTTGGGGTAAAGGAAGAAATATGGGAGGCTCACATTTTTTTTTTTTTTTCAGATAGTGGAGGGGCTAACGGCAGGTGGCTCACACAGATGAAAAAGCCATGAATTTGGTGCGGAAGAGCGAACTACATTAGTCAAGTGCTTTGTTTGTTTAAGAAAATCACTTTATTCTAGTTGATTTGCAAATAACATCACTTTGGTTTAAGGAGGCTGTACAAACATTTTCCAAACACAAAATTCAATACCATAACAGTGAACTTCTATACAGTAAGAATACACTCTTCCGTTGCAATTCTAAGGCAAGGAAACTATTGATGATAGAGGAGAGGATTAACTGGCAGTTTAAGTTTTTAAATTCTATTTTATTGTTTATAGTATTACAGCTGTCCCAAATTTTCCCACTTTAGCCCCTTCTATCCAGCCCTTCCCTTCACTCCCTCAGGCAACCCCCACACCATTGTTCATGTCCACAGGTCATGCATGCATATTATTCTTTGGCTACTCTATTCCCTATACTGTATTTACATCCCCATGACTTTAGTAACTGCCAATTTGTACTTAATCCTTTCACCTTCTTCACCCATTCCCTTGACCTCCCTCCCATCTGGCAATTATCAAAATGTTTTCTGCATCTTTGATTCTGTTTCTGTTCTGCTTGTTTTAAAATTTTTATTGTCGATAGATTATTCATTGCTATTTTTTGTTCGTATTTTGACCTTCTTCTTAAAGAAGTGCTTTTAACATTTCATATAATACTGGTTTGGTGGTAATGAACATTAAGACTTTCTTGTCTGAAAATTCTATCTGTCCTTTGATTCTAAATTATAGCTTTGCTCAGTAGAATAGTCTTGGTTTTAGGTTCTTACTTTTCATCACTTTGAATACTTCTTGCAATGCCTTCTAGCCTGCAAAGTTTCTTTTGAGAAATCAGCTGACAGTGAGGGTTCCCTTGTAAGTAACTAACCACTCTTCTCTTGCTGCTTTTTAAGATTCTCTCTTTGTATTAAAACTTTGGCATTTTAATTATGCTATAACTTGATGTGGGCCTCTTTGGGTCCATCTTATTTGGGATTCTCTATGCTTTTTAGATTTGTATGTATTTTCCTTCACCAAGTTAGGGAAGCTTTTTTCATTATTTATTTTCCAAATAGATTTCCAATTTTTTGCTCTTTCTCTTCTCCTTCTGACATCCCTATGATGTGAATGTTGGACTGCTTGAAGTTTTCCCAGAGGCTCTTTACCCTATCTTCATATTTTTGGATTTTTGTTTCTTTTTGCTGCTCTGTTCATTGTGCTTTGCTTCCTATGTACCAATCGCTACTTTGATTCTTGGCTTTATCCACTCTACTGTTGATTCCTTGTAAATTGTTCTTTATTTAAATTAGTATATCCTTCATTTCTGATTGGATATTTTCAATGCTGGTTCTTGCTAAGTTCTTGAGCATTCTTATGACCAGTGTTGTTTTTTTTTTTTTTTTTTTTTAATTTTATTGTTGTCCTATTACATCCATCCCATTTTTCCTCCCCTCTGCCCCTTTCCCCACCTACCCACTCCCCCCCAAAGTCAATCCCACTTGTTGTCCATGTCCATGGTTCTTCCATGCTAGTTCCTGAACTAAACTGCTCCCCTTCTTTGCCTACTCCTTCCCCTTACCCCCTCCCCCTTCTCTAGGAACACTGAAGGTCTATTCATTGTATTCATGTATCTGGTTCTGTTTTGCTTATTTGTTTGTTTTGTTCATTATTGTCCTGAAATGGATGAGATCATATGGTATTTATCTTTCACTGACTGGCTTATTTCACTAAGCATAACACTTTCCAGTTCCATCCATGTTGTTGCAAAGGATAGGAGTTCCTTCTTTCTTTCTGCTGCATAGTATTCCATTGTGTTTTTTAATCTAATCATCCACTGATGGGCACTTATGCTGTTTCCAGCACTTGACTATTGTAAATAATGCTGCTATGAACATAGGGGTATGTAGGTTCTTCTGATTTGGTGTTTCGGTGTTCTTCAGATATAATCCTAGTAGTGGAATTGCTGGATCAAAAAGTAATTCCATTTTTAGTTTTTAAAGAAAACTCCATACTGTTTTCCATAGTGGCTGCACCACTACGCAGGCTGCACCTGCATTACCCCTAACAGTGCACCAGAGTTCCCTGTTCCCCACATCCTTGCCAACACTTGTTTGTTGATTTGTTGATGATTGCCATTCTGACAGATGTGAGGTGGTATCCCATTCTGGTTTTAATATGCAACTCTATGATGGCTAGTGCTGTTGAGCATTCTTTCATGTGCCTTTGGACCCTTTGTATATGTCTTCCTCAGATAGCTGTCTGTTCAGGTCCTTTGCCCATTTTTGAATTGGGTTGTCTCTCTCCCTGGTATTAAGTCGCATAAATTCTTTATATATTTTGGATATCAAACCCTTGTCTGAAGTTTCATGGGCAAATATGCTTTTCCATACAGTTGATTCCCTTTTAATTTTCATTTATTATTTTTAAGAAATTTTATTATTTTTAGAGAGAGGGGTAGGAAGAGAGGTAGAGTGGGAGAGAGACATCAATGTATGGCTGCTTTTCAAACCTGCCTCCAGCTATGGAAACAGCTGGACATCTGGCTTACAATCTAGTTATGTGTCCTGGCTGGGGAATTGAAGAAGCAACCTTTGAGTTCACAGGCCGGTGCCTTATCCATTGAACCACCAGCCAGGGTGGTTCCTTTTTAGTTTTGCCGGTGTTTTCTTTAGCTGGACAGAAAATTTTCAGTTGGATATAGTCCCATTGGTTTATTCGTTCTTTTATTTCCTTTGCCCTTGGAGAAGTATTAGTAAACATATTTCTGCATAGGATATCTAAAATTTTATTTCCTTTATTTTTCTCCAGGACCTTCATGGTGGCACTGCTTATCTTTAACTCCTTTATCCATCCTGAGTTTATTCTGGTGTATGCTGTAAGTTGGTAGTCTAGTTTTATTTTTTTTTGCATATTGGTGTCCAGTTCTCCCAACACCACTGTTGAAGAGACTGTTTTTACTCTATTTTATGTTCCTTCCCCCTTTGTTGCATATTAATTGACCATAGAGTTCTGGGTTTATTTCTGGGCTCTCTATTCTGTTCCATTGATCTATATGTCTATTCTTATGCCAGTATCAGACTGTTTTGATTACAGTAGCCTTGTAGGATAGTTTGATGTCCAGTATTATGACACCTCCTACCTTGTACTTCTTTCTCAAGATTGCTGTGGCTATTTGTGAGTATTTCTGCCTCCATATAGATTTTTGAAGTATTTTTTCTAGATCTGTGAAATATGTCATTGATATTTTCATTGATATTGCATTGAATCTATAGATTGCTTTGGTTAGTATGGACATTTTAATGATGTTAATTCTGCCTATCCATGAACATGGTTTCTGCCTCCATTTATTTGTATCTTTCTTGATTTCTGTAGTTTTCTGAGTACAGGTCTTTTACCTCCTTGGTTAAGTTGGCTCCTAAGTACTTTATTTTTCTTGTTGCTATGGTAAATGGGATTTGTTTTCTAGCTTCTATCTCTGATGTTTCATTATTGATACACAAAAATGTTTTTGATTTCTGAATATTGACTTTATATCCAGCTATTTTGCTAAATTTGCTAATTAGGTCTAGTAAGTTTTGCGGGGGGAGTCTATTGGGTTTTGCATGTATACTATCATGCCATCTGCAAATAATGACAGTTTTACTTTCTCTTTTCTGATTTGGATACATTTGATCCCTCTTTCTTCTCTTATAAATATGGTTAGAACTTCCCAAATGATGTTGAACTGAAGTAGGGAAACTGGGCATCCTTGACTTGATCCTGATCTTAGGGGGGAAACGTTCAGTTTTTGCCCGATGAGTATGATGTTAGCTTCAGGTTTCTCATATATGGCCTTTATTATGTTGAATATGTTCCCTCTATTCCCATCTTGCTGAGTGCTTTATCATCAATGGTTCCTTTACTTTATTGAATGCTTTTTCAGCACCTATGGATATGATCATACGGTTTTTGTCTTTCATTTTGTTAATGTGGTGTATTACATTTGTTGATTTGTGAATGCTGTACCATCCTTGCATTCCTGGGATGAAATCCACTTGATCATGGTGTATGATCTTTTTAACGTATTGCTGGATCAGGTTGGCTAATATTTTGTTGAAAGTCTTAACATCTCTGTTCATCAGAGATATTGACTTGTAGTTTTCTTTCTTAGTTGTGTTGCCATCTGGTCTGGGGCACTTGTGCTTTGGGAGATTTTGGATTACTTCTTCAATTTCACTATTTGTTATTGGTCTATTCAGGCTTTCTGCTTCTTCTGGATTCAATTCTGGTAGACTATACATTTCCAGACATTTGTCCACTTCACTCATTTGTTGTATTTCTTGTCATATATTTGTTTGTAGTAATTTTTTACCTTCCTTTGTATTTCTGAAGTATCAGTTGTGATTTCTCCTCTGTCCATTCTGATTCTGTTTATTTCAGTCCTCTTTCTTTTTTTCTTGATGAGTTTGGATAAAGGCTTGTCAATTTTGTTTATTTTTTCAAAGAACCAGCTCCTGAACTTGTTGATTCTTCCAATTGTAGTTTCAGTCTCTAAGTTATTTAATTCTGCTCTGATCTTAATGATTTTCTTCCTTCTACTTGCTCTGGGTTTTGTTGTTGCTTCTCTAGTTGTTGCAGCTTTATGCTTAGATTGTTTGTATCAGCTTCTTCTATCCTTTTTAAGTAGGCTTGTATTGCTATGAATTTCCCTCTGAGGGATGGAGGGAGGCTGCCAGGAGAGACAGGTAGATGGAAGAAAGGGGAACAGGAGGAAGGATGGAAAGGACACACAGAAGGAGGCATAAACGGGAAGAAGTAAGAAAGAGAAGCAGTGAGGTAAGAAGGATGGATACATGGATAGTTTAGATGGTTGGTAGAAGAAAAAGGCAGGAATGGAGTGAGGAAGAAGATGATGGATGAAAATAAAGATGGAGAAAAAGAAGGAAGAAAGGAAAAAAGGAAGGGAGGATTCATAGATGGATAAAAAGAAATATAGATGGAAAGATAGAAGGAAGTGGACAGAAGGAAGCTTGGAAGGAGTGATGAACAGACTGGAGGGAGGGAGAGAAGGAGGGAGGGAGGAGAGGGGAAGTAAGCCCCTGCCATGAGTTTTGTTTTAAATAAATATTCTGCCCTGCAAAAAAAAAAAAAAAAAAAAAAATTTCCCTCTGAGGACTGCCTTTGTTGTGTCCCATAGGTTTTGGGCCATTTTTTATTCATTGCCATTTGTTTCCATAAACTTTTTTGATTTCATCTTTGATCTCATTGTTTACCCATTCATTACTTCAAAGCATGTTATTCAGTCTTCATGAGTTAGAGTGTTTTTGGTTTTTTTCTTTGTGGTTGATTTCTAGTTTCAATCCATTTTGATCTGAGAAGATGTTTGTTATGATTTCAATTTTCCTGTATTTGTGGAGGCTTGTCTTGTGACCTACCATGTGATCTATCTTAGAGAATGGTCCATGTGCATTTGAAAAGAATGTGTATTTTGCTTTTTGGGGTGAAAGGTTCTGTATATATAAGTTAGATCCATTTCTTCTAGAGTTTTGTTCAATGCCACAATATCCTTGGCATTTTTTTGTTTGGAAGATCTATCTATTGTTGATAATGGAGCATTAAAATCTCCTGCTATTAGTGTTTGCTATCTATATCCTTCTTGAAGTCCTCCAAGATTTCCCTTATATATTTGGGAGCTCCTATGTTGGGTGCATATATGTTTACCACAGTTATATCTTCTTGATGGAGTGTTCCCTTAAGTATTACAAAATGTCCTTCTTTATCTCTTTTTATGGCCTTCACCATTAAATCTATTTTGTCTGAAATAAGTATTGCTACCCCAGCCTTTTTTCATGTCCATTTGCTTGATATATATTTTTCCATCCCTTCACTCTCAATCTGTGTCGATCTTTTGTTCTGAGGTGGGTCTCTTGAAGACAGCATATATGTGGGTCATGTTTTCTTATCCATTCGGCTACCCTATGCCTTTTGATAGGTGCATTTAATCCATTTACATTTAAGGTTACTATTGATTGATCCTTATTTATTGCCATTTCCTCCCTTTGTACCTGTGTTCCTCTCTGTCTCTCTCTGTTTCTTCATCTTTTTAAAGCAGGCCCTTTAGCATTTCTTGCATTGCTGGTTTGGTAAAGATGTATTTTTTTTAAGCTTCTTTTGTCTGTGAATCTCCTTATTTCCCCTTCCATTTTGAATGAGAGCCTTGCTGGGTAGAGTATTCTTTACCAAAAGCAGGCCTTTGTTTTCCATCACTTGGAATATTTTTTGCCATTTCTTTCTGGCTTGTTTTTTGTTGTTGTTGTTAAACAATCATTTGATAACCTTATTGGAGCTCCCTTATATGTTATTTGCTGTTTCTCTCTTGATGCTTTTAGGATTCTCTCCTTTTCTTTGAAATTTGCCATTTTAATTATGATGTGTTTAAGAGTGGGTCTGTTTGGATTGATCCTCATTGCAACCCTCTGTGCCTCCTGAACTTGAGTAATGTTTTCACTCAGCATGTTAGGGAAATTTTCTATCATTACTTTTTTGAACAAGTTTTCCATTCCTTGTTTCTCTTCTCCTTCTGGTATCCCTATGATATGGATATTACTGTGTTTCATGTTGTACTGCACCTGTCTTAAAATTTTCTTCATTCTTGTTCAGATTCTGTTGCACTGTCTTGGAATATTTTTCTATGTTGTCCTCCAGCTCTCTGATTCCTCTAGCCTGCTGTTGATTCCTTCTACTGTATTCTTCAATTCAGAAATTGTATTCTTCATTTCCTCCTGGTCTTATGTCCTTTTTAATGCAGGTGTAGTTCTCAGTATGTTCCTTGTAGCTCCCCTGGAGTTGTTTGTTGTTCCCCTGGAGTTGTTTGTAGTTTTCTTTGTGCTGGCTGAGATCATTGAGCTTCTCTATCATCATTATTTTGAATTCCATATCCGATAGTTTGCTTGCCTCTGTTTCACTTAGTGATCTTTCTGGGGATTCTCTTTTTCCTTTGGGTGATGGACTATTTCTTTTTTCCCCCATTTTTAGGTTTCATAATCCAATCAGACTGTGATCAGCTGCCAGGCTAAAGCACAGCTAGGCTGGAAGGATTGAATCAGTTGTAATCCTATCGATCTGTGATCTGCTGCCAGGCTCAGATGCAGCTTGGGGTGGGGGACAGACAGATTCAGTTGTAGATCAATGAATCTGCTACCAAACTCAGGCCCTGCTGGGCTAGACAGAGAGGTTCAATTGTAATCCAAAGGATCAGCCACCAGCTCAGGTGGTGCTTGATGGGACAGATTCAGACATCAATCAATCAATCTGTGATCAGTTGCCAGGCTCAGGTGCCACTGGGCTAGGTGGCAAGATCCAATTGTAATCCAATGAATCTGTGATCAGCTGCTGGGCTAAGGGGCCACTGGGCTAGACTGAAAGATTCAATTGTAATCCACTGAGTTTGTGCTCAGCCTCTAGGCCCAGGGGCCACTGGACAGGACAAACCAAGTCAGTTGAGAGCCAATGAATCCACAATCAGCCACCAGTCTTGCACACCACAGTTCAGGGCTGACTGACTGACCCAGCTATAAGTGAGAGAGTTCATACTCAGCTACCAGGCCCAGGCGCTGATGGGAGAGAAATATGTCTTCAGGTGCCAACTATTGTAACTGTGCTCAGACAGGGCAGAGCTGGGCAGGGCAGGGCAGGGCAGGGCAGGGCAGGAGAGGTTTATTTAGATGTAAATCAAAGAATTGTGATCAGGTGCCAGGCTCAGGCACTGCTGGGCTGGCAGATTGGTTCCAGTGGGAGGGGCTGTGAGGATCCTCCTATGGAGGCCACTTGGTGCAGCACAGTCTGCCAAGGTGTGGGCGATAAGTCAACACTGGGATCCCCACAGTTGCTTCCCACTTCTCTCCTCCAAGCCACCGCCCACTGCCACAAACACTCCCTACTTGTCTCCAGTCCTCTCTGCCCTTCCTCTGCTGGAGCCCAAGGTAGGTGAGTGCCGGTGAATTTTCACTGTGGTCACCCTAGTAGTTCTCTGTCTCCAGTACTCTCTCAGGCCAGCCAACTCCACGGCTTTCCACCCTCCTCAGCTGGATGCTACTCTGCTCTCCGCTGAGTTGCTGTAGCTTGGACACCCAGCTGGGGGACCATAGCGCACCCTTCTCAGGTGGAGTCCCTGACTCCATCCCTTTGGCTGCTGCCTCCTGTGAGGGCCCAGCCAACCCTCTCATGCTTCTGTGATTCCTACCAGTCATGTGATGAAGCATCCACTTCTGTTCTGTCTGTGGTTATAGGACTTCTTTCCAGCTGGTGTTCTGTTGGTAATTCCAGCTGAGTTTTTCTGCAGAAAAGTAAGTCCAGATTGGGACTGGGAGGAGATTGGTGTAGCTCCACTTACTCTTCTGCTGTCTTGCTGGAACTCTTTTAACCAGTGTTTTTAACTCTGCATCTGATAGATTGTTTAGTTCTTTTTCTGGAGTGTTGATCTGTTTCTTCATTTGGGCCATGTTTCTTTGTCCCCTTATTTTGGCAACCTCCCTGTGTTTGTTTTTATGTATTAGGTAGTGATACTACTTATCCCAGGCTTAATAGAGCAGCTTAATGTAATATGTGTCCTGTAGGGTCCAGTGGCACAGTATCCCCTATTACCCAAGTTGGGCACCCAAGTTGTGCACATTGTGTGGCTTGTATATACCCCCATTTTGTAGTTGAGCCTTGATTGCTTTTTGGCATGTCCAAGGTCCATGCTCTTCCCATGGTAGATGTTCAGGAGAAGCCAAGCTGTGAACCAAGGCTGTCTGCTGCTAGTGACAAGCCTAGGATAACTTAGGGAGAGGTATGGGGCTCCCTGAAGCTAGATGCTGCCTGTATGAGAGAATTTAGGAAAATTGGAAGCATGGGCTAAGAAAAGCCATATATATGAAAAAGCCACTGAAGACAGCTTGGGTTGGCCAAATGAAGGGTGGGGCAAACAGTGTGAGCCAGGTTGATGGAGCCTCAGATGTAGCACCTGCCTGCCAGCTCTTTGGGAAGGAGGGGCTAGCAAGGGAACAATGGCCTCTGCTAGCACTTCGGCCTGGGAGGAAGCTTCTGATGCTGCACAATTCAGTTCTTCCCCATATGTCTCTGATTCCTTTCAGTATGCTGGGCCTATGCTGGAACTTAGAAGGAGTGAGTGTGAGTAAATTGGTGTGTGGGCCCTTTAAGAGGAACTATTGGGGGCTCTAGCATTTTGTCTTCCACAGCCGCAATCCCCACTGGTTTTTCCTGCCAGACGTTATGGGATTTACCTTCCTGACACTGGAACCTTGGGCTGGGGATCTGGTGTGAAGCTGGGAATCCTCAATCCTGAGATATCCTTCCAGATTTTTACCCACCACGTGTGGGTGTGGAACCAGCCTGTTCGGTGTCTTCACTTCTACCAGCAGTCTTGATGTGGTTTATTCTTTAATTCTACAGTTTCAGGACTTTCGTTCAGCTCAAGTTCTGATCATTCTGAATGATGGTTGTTCTGTAGTTTAGTTGTAATTTTGATGTAGTTGTGTGACAAGGTAAGCTGTGTTTATCTAGGCCACCATCTTGACTGGAAATAGCTGGCTGAATGCTTGAATATTGTGTGAGCAAATAACCATTTGTTGAATAAATGACTGATATCAATTTTCCACAAGGACAGAATTTTTATGTCATACTCATTTCTGCATACTCAGAGGTGAGACATATCAGGAACTTATATGTAGCAGATTTTCAATGAATATTTGTTAAATGTTTGAACAGATTGGAGCTCTGGGAGGTAACTGTTGAAACTGAGTCCATTTTGCTTATTTAACTTTTTTGCATTTCTGCCATTTTATACTGCCTACAAGTTCCTATTCTTGTTTCCCTTGCTCACTTGATGGGGTCATTCCAATACTTGCACTGATGTCAAAATGATTGCTTATGTTGAGGGTCATTGCTTGTCTTTCAAATCAGGACATGAAGAGAGGGGCTGAAATCCAACTATATATTCAGGTTACAGACTTCTTTTAAACAATAGCTATTAGGCATTTTCCTTTGGGAATTTGCTAAGAGCTAATGTAAACATAAGTATATCTCAAAACTGCACACAGTTTAGCCTAGATATTCAGCAATGTTCACGTGTTATCTAAAGACTCATGTGCTGAGGCTTTAGAATTGCTTGGATAAGGAAGACATAGGAAGGTGAGTGCCTCAGATTCTGCCCAATCACATTTACCCTGGAATGGAGGCAGTGGCTGGGGCTAACTATGGGAGCTAGAGAGAAGGTAGAGTGCATCCAGTGTGGGCAGTGGGGACAAGTGTATCTCTTCATGCTACACACAGGCTGGGAAGCAGGCAGGACTCAGGTCCACACCAGTGTGGTAGTGAGATTCCATTAGCAGGGAAGGAGAGAGCTACACCCTTGTTTCCTTTTCAGGGACAGACACTAATGATGTGCCTTGACACCAAAGTGACTTTGCTCAATTTTTAGAGGTGATCTGATGGGAGAAAGGATTTTTTTTTTTTTTTTTTTTTTTTTTACCATTGGGGCACTGGAAATCCCTCCATAGTTTTCCTGTAGGTTTTTTCCTAATGAAGGAGTGGGGCTTGTTGAGCTGAATGAAGGATGCCTGGGAGGGAGGCTGATCTGGCCTCCATACAGCATTAGGAGACAAAGTACTAAGGACATCCCTAGCTGTGTGAACTTGAGCAAGAACTTCAGCTCAGTCTCAGGTAGACAGGTTATCACTTAGGGGGTAATTATATTTTCCCTGATATACACCTTACAGTGTTACTGTGAATATTCGGGACAGAAATGTCAGGCATACAGTGATGACAATTGCAGCCATTGTTTGAGCATCTGTTATTATTCTGTCCCAAAGTGTAGGAATTAACCATATAGATTACAAAGAGAGTCACATCCTTATGTGTTTCCTTGCACTAACCCAACTTTCTTTTGAACCCTTCACTTGTGCTACAGTAATAGGCACATAACTATAGGTCAGCTCTGTGGCTCAGCATCAATGCTTTCTTTCCAGAGCACATGTAGGTGGGGTCAGTGACTGAATTTGGGTGAGCCTCTGCATGTATGTGTGAGTGTATGTGCATGTTTTTGTGCATATGTATGCTTATATTAAAAAAAAATTCTCTAGGTAATTTTGTTAATGCTTGTTGGCTTAGAATCACTATTCAGAAAGCTCTATTACTTATATTCATTTATGCAAAGTCTTTGTAGAATTTACTTTTCCTATATTATTATTTTTTTAATTTTTGAAAGAATCTCAAACTTAAAGAAAAGTGGCAAATAGTTTTTTTTTTTTTTTTGGAGCTGTTTGAGATCAAGTTGCCAACTGACGTCTCCATCATTTCCAAGTACTTCAGTGTGTGTTTCCTACAAACAAGGACATTCTTCTGAATAACCATGATGTGACCATCAAAGTTAGGATATTAACAATTATACATTTCTACACTCTACTTTTCTGGCTTCATTTTAGTTTCACCAATTGTCCTAATAGATACCTGTATAGCTAAAAGATCCAATCCAAACTCATGTATCACATTTAGCTGTCAGGCCACACGTCTGAAATATTTTCTCATTCTTTGCTTCATGCTTCAGATCTTCACATATTTGAAGATTACAGAATGGTTTTCAAGTTGGGTTTGTCTGATGTGTTTTCATAAGATTTTCATTTATGTGTTTTTGGCAGAAATAGCTGAGCTAATGCTGTGTTCTCAAAGCATCCTATGAGGTGGTAAACAAAGTTAATTTGTTCCTTTGGTGATACTCACTTAGACACTTGATTATGGTGTTTGTCAGCCTTCTCCATACTAAATTTATTCCTCTATTCTTTGGAATTCATACATATTTTAAGGGGGTAACTTGAAACTATAAATACTTACTCTATAATTTCCAGTTTATGTACAAGTGTATCAATATGAACTCATGTTTTTCTTTGTTACTTATTGGCTTATGATCCATTGCTAAGACTATTTACTTTGATTCTCTAATTGTTCTAGATATTTTTCAACAGAAGTTCTTTCAACTTATTTCTGTGACACTTCTACATGTCTACAATCATTATTTGGACACTTCCTTCTTTTCTGGAATAATTAGATGTCCTCAATTTGTTATTGCTTTTCCTGCGCTAGCCATGGAGTCATCCATTTCTCTAAGGAGTCCTGGCTCCTTTTGGTGGAGAAGGGTATATAGAAGCCAATATTTGGTTTCTAGGTGTACTCATTGCTACTGTAAAATTGCCTGTTCAATGGACAAAGATAGGGTATAAGGATGTGCAGGTGATAAATGCATATGCACATAACACTTATGCATACATATATAAATACATATGTGTGTATAGGCACATTTACCTCTTTATCTTCATTCATATGTTTTGAAAAGCACAAGGAATCTTATCAGTACTTCCAATTCCAATACAATTCCATGGGGTTCATTCTAGTTTGTTCTTTCTCCTCACTGTAACTCCCTTCCCAGGCACCAAAAATCCTCAGTTCTATTGTCCTTTGCATGTTTGCAAATGCTCATTTCCTTCGTATGTATCCAGTCCCTAACGAAGCCATGCCACACAATACCGTTTTACCCCACTTGGGCTCCAACCTTCTGAGCTGGGCAGTTGCTGCTGTTCCCCATGTAGATGACCTCCTTGTCCTGCTTGAACTCTGACACCCTTTGGAGGTGATTCTTCTTTGGGGGGATCGCCCCTCATCTTCTTTGGCTTCTTCATCCCTCTCAGGGCCACTGTGGCCTCTTCCCTCCATCTCTTGTTCTGTTCATCTAATAGCTGTAGGACTGGACAGTTCAGGGAAGGAAAGGAATGGGAAGGATTGTACCAGGTTTTTAGGATTTGGAGTACAAGCCTTTGTTTTGTTTGAAAGATTAGTTTGAATTAGCTTCACAGTTGAGCTGGCTCCATCCCCATCCCCATCTTTAGGATGAAGCAGAACGCAGGCTGATCTAGGATTATCTTGCTGTGGTCCATGCAGCAGCACACTCTGCATTTCTACCAAGTTAACCATAAGGAACAAAGGCTTCCTTCCCTGGGGTCATAGTGTTCATTACTTGCATTTCTGTGCTCTTGTCATTAGTCTCTGTCTTTGCTTATGCTTCCCAGATCCAATGAACAAAATTTTCACAGATTTTAATGCCCTCTGCTGATTCAGTGGGAAAGGATTGTAAGCCTATCGTTTCAAGTGAGAAGAAAAGTCCTTTTCAGTCTGAGTATTACTCAAAAGATGACTGTTTCACCCAACTGCATTTTCATCTCTGGTATTTTCTGAGCCTTACTACAATCAGCCATCCCTAAGAGAACCTCCAGCTGCTATTGCTATTTGAGAGCTTTGCACCCCTTTTGGATGAGTTATATCAACTTCCAGGGTGGCCCCACATCACATGTTATGTTAGTGTGAGGATGGACTCTGACAAGCCACCCTCCTGGGTCACCAGTGTGCTCTGTTGCTCACCTGCTTCCTGTTTCTGTGCAACACCACTCATCCTTCCAGGCCAGGACTTGCACTTAAAAGTTCAGTCAGTGCTCCCTGTGTTCAGAAAGGTGAAATCAAAGTTGATGTTTGGTGAAATCTTCCTAAAATAATAGGAACTCTGGACTGTCATTTTCACACAATTTCTTTCAAAAACATTACTGATGCATGGAAAGTGTTGATGTAGGCAGTGCTGCTTGAAGTGGGAGGAATGGTATTTACAAAATCCTTAGTTGTTTATGTTAGCTTCCTGGATTTTTTTCTTTTAAGCAAATCTTAATGGAACAAATGGTATGACACAATAGTCTGAAAGCATCTGAAACATGATTTCTGCCTTCACACGCCTCCAGATAGCATCCTGATGCCTCTGAATGCTTATTTTCAGTGGGTGACTGCAGGGCTGACTCATGGGTCACACTCCGCTCAGTGCACAAGAGCTGGGCACTCATTCCCCATTCGTCTCCCTTTCTCTCTTGATATGCTCAGGCAGGGCCAGGCAAGTACCCTCCCTGCTGCTCCAAATCCCTGGAACTTGTCTCAAATGAGTTTGGCTTTTGAATGGTTCCTAAAGGGAAGAATTTCTCAGCACTACATTTACATTATTTTCCTGCTGTGCTTTAGATATCATTTTAAAATTCCATTCACACTCATAGAGGAAATAGTTTCAAGAAAATAAGGGGTTGAAAATCTGTCTTCTCTGCAAGCTCATAATTCCCACTCTGCCCCACTGTCAGTGGATCAAAGAAGCCCGCCTGCAGCCATGAGTGAAATGACCTTCTCTGGAGCTGTCAAAGATGATTTTTTAAAAATTTGGTAGGAAAGGGATGTGACTCCTTCTAATGTTTCATTCTTCTGTCTTTATAGACAGGAAAGTCACTTTTCCAAATTGGGTGGGATGTGTTTGTGTCGGGGATATGGTCTTCGGAGTCTCTCTATAAGCCACTGTTTATTAAGGAAAGAAATCTGGGCAGCAAGACACCATGGCTACTAGTGTGAAGAAAGTGACAGTAATGCAGGGTGATCAGTATGATCTGATGATGACTCTGAACAGGGCTGATTTTCAGGCTGTTGTGGAGAGTGAACTCCTATAGCTCATGATGAAGTGGTTATCCTTCTGCTCCTGCTGTAGGTGAACAGGGTCAGTGGACCAGGCAGCCCCAGTAAGCTGGTCCAGCAGGATGAATTGTCCTTGACCTTGTGATATATTCACATTACCAGATTAATGACAGAGAGGTCTGGGGACACTTTAAAAATCCCTATTGTCTACCTATTTGATTCACTTGTTAGAGCCTTATCATTCTTATTTGTGATGGGAAAATAATGTAATGAGAAGACTTGTGTGAAGTAGATTTAATATTCCTGATTCTTTTGCTTAAGAATAAGCACAAGAACCCATCACACAAATGATGGTCATCTACCGTCATTATTTTATATTCTCAGATGTTGTACTGGCTAGCCATCAGTGCCCTGTATTTCTATCATTAAGCAACACTTTCAGTGTGAAGATACTGGTATTAAAATGCAACCTGAGTCATGTAACAAAATCATGATGATACTTTAGTAATCCTGTAAAGCCAGCTGAGACAGTCCCCAATAGAATGTCACAGGAGGCAGACACTTTTTGGGTGGATAAAGGAAAGGAAAGCCCATAACTAGGTCATGGAAAGCCAGCCCTCCAACGCAGTTGTTCTGAAGTATTGCCATCTGAATAGGTGGCTTTTTCTTGCACTGGAATTCTCTCTACCCCCACCAGTCACACTGCCGCACAGATGAGACAACGTTTCATGAAGTTTGCCTTTGTCCCTGTTTTCTGCCCCACCCCAAGTGCTGCTTGGTTTGATGTGTGGACTGCACGGGAGTGAGAGAGCAGGAAATGAGAGCTTCGTGGAGGGATGGGCACTCCCTTGGAAGGGCAGCCCTTTGGGCAGAGGTCCTATACCTGCCAAGCCCACTGCTGCTGTTCTTTGACATGTGACAGGACTCGGTACTCCTGTGTAACTCTTTGCCCAGGCCCCATTCCCAGCAGGAAAGGCTGTTGTGACTAAAGTTTGATAACATTTTGTGCTTAGGGGTTGGTGTGAAAGGAAAACTCATGGTGTCTTTTTAGCTTTGACTTCTGTGATTCTACGGCAACAAGGTGGTGGTGCTAGAATCCAGTGAAAGAACAAGGCAGACAGTGCAGCTCTGAGGCAGGGAAGGAGTGCAGGAGGAGGCAGAATAAGACCTATTTGGGACTCCATTTGGCACTTCACTTTTGTCTCTGGGTCCTGAAATAGGAACTTTTTCAATGTGCTGTGGGTTTGGATCTGAGTGAGAGCATACTGGTCGTGTTTGAAAATCGCTCTGAACAAGAGAGGAAAACGGTGTCTGGATGCTTTCTTGTCTGGGCACTTTCAATCTTGTAATAATCCTTTGGCCTTTCCCTGTCTATTTTAGAACAATGGAATAATAACACAACATTTTATTTGAGTGTGCTCTCTATTGATCATCATAGCAGAATGGGAAAACCTCAAAGGCTCAGAAATTCAGCTCTGGGATTGTGTGAATGCTTAAGACTGGGCAGAGGTGCTGGAGTGCACCTGCCTGGCTGTGACATTGACTGTATTGCTGAGATGCACGCCCAGTGTGGCAGATGGCCAGGCCACTCAGAGTTTCGAGTTGTACATGGATATTTACATATATTCAAACATGCCCAGGGCAGCTATCTGCTCTTGTCCTTGGCACATGGGAGACAAGGCCCCCTAGGTTGTCAGCAGCCTCAGACATTGTCGTTGGCCCCCACCTCCCCCTCCCCACCTCCACCCACCCACAGTCCCTTCTGAGAGCAAGGTGCAAGGCAGAAGTCTCTTGGGTCTGGGAAGCTGTCCTTTACTCTGAGCACTCGGAGTGCTACAACCGGGGGAGACAGACAGGAGGTCTAGGGGGAAGTGTTGTTACTGATCTCAAAGAATCTGAGACTCCAAAGTGTGTGAGCAGATGTTCCCCCCAGCACCCAGACTAACTCCAGAAGACCATCGGCAATGAGCCCTTTGCCCTTATACTCATCTGCTTGCACCTACACTCTAGGCATTCTATGTGAAATTACCTGATTAAAAAATAGTATGTTGACTTTGGGTGATGGCCACACAGTGCAATATACAGATCTTGCATCATAGAAATGTGTACTTGAAACACATATGAGCCTATTAACCAAGTCACCTAATACATTTAATAAAATAAGTACTACTGAAAAAAAAAATAGTATGTGACAGGAAGCTGTGGAGGAAAAGGGCCTCTATCTAGAAGTGAATATATTGACACAAATTGACAAGGGTTTTCCTTATGAATTGAATATAATCCATGTGAGTCCTGTCACAGGAGAGGTTGTTAAGCACTTGCTCATCAATGTCCTCATCAGAAAGCCTTCCAGAGCCAGAAGCTGCCACTCTCTGTGCTGAACACACATGCTTAGGAGCTGGGGGCCTTGCTAGGAATTCCCACTGTGAAAATGATGATACTGATACTGGGGTGCATGTACATACTGGCAAACTGAAATCTGTAACTGAACAATGGAGTACCTGTGCAAATACAGGACCTTCTTGGCCAGCTGGTACCAATGTAATGAACACTCTTCCATTGCTCTGAGTTGCCCAGCACAGCTGCTTCTGTGCTCAGAGTATAGTAATTGTGACCAGGAGAGAGGTCCTGCAGGATCTGATGGATTCTCCTTTGCTGGCAGTGGCCTGCCCGCCTGCATCCCCTGATTCTGTCTCAGTGGAATATCCTATGTTAATTGCGCTCTAAGATCATCACCGCTCTGTTTATGTTCACATCCCGGGCATTGGTACCACATGCTGTGCTACACTGGCCTCATGGGTTTGAAGGGGCCTTAAGCAGTTGGCCCCTGCTTTGCTGGGATCGGTTAGTTCTCTCCCATTCTCTCCCATGACTCTCAGGCCCTGGGCTGAGCTCTGATCACCAGCACAGACCCCATTCTCTATTGTAAACTTTCTGCTGGAGACCTTGGCTTCTTTCTTGGCTACAGAACACAGCCAGTCCCCCATCCCACGTCAGCTGGCTTCTCTGATTTTCAGAATTGGGAAGCCAGGGACTCGGCTTCCTGAAAATGGACATGCCTCCCCTGCAGAACCCACAAGGGGAATCATGGCGGTGCCTTCCTTCAGCCTCGAAAGCAGCTCTCCTGAGTTTTCCTCATGCTAGGGGGCACCTGCTGTCTCCACAGTTGTTTAACTAAGAGAGGCAGCCAAAGTTATTCCTCTTGTAACAGGGAAAACCAGCTCCCAATGTACTTGTTGACTACACCAAGGGAAAAAAAAGGAGCTGAGCATTGGTTTAAATTTCTCAGGGCCTAGCACTTACCATAAAGAATGAAGCAGACTCTCCTGAATGAGGAATGGCGTTTGCATTGTGGGGCCTATTTGCTCTGTCCCTAAATGCCACAAACAGCAGACTGCCTATTCTTGTCTAGCAGGCCCCAGATGTTTCCACTCCTTCCTCATCCCCCAGCCATCTGCCACAGAACCGCCTGTCACCAGGGCCTGCATAAATCACAGCTCTCTTTAGGGAGCCTGACTGAAGCCTGTCATCTGCCCGTGACCTGGTGGTATGGCTTTGCTTTGCCCCTATCATGGCTTTGCACTTACTCTATACCATAAATGTGATTTTTGTTCTTGTCTAGACACACGAAAATATAATTTCCTTGAGAAAGGGTTATTGTTTGGCTCATCTAAATGCCTCCCTCCCCTGGCCCAAACCAAAATCATGCCCCTAGTCACACAGTTGGTGTCAGGCCAATGCGGATGCAATTAACTGAGGGCTGTCTGGGCAGCACTTGTGGGTGGCCAGAAAGTCTGACTGAAGGTGACATGTATAGAAGCCCCAGGGTAGTCCTGAAATGGGGTTAGGCTTGGTGAGCTAGAGAGGCATGTCCAGGGCCATGGAAAACAGTCCTCTTTCTGGCAGCAACATTTGGCATGGACTTAGGAAATTAATTTCTTGTTGTTGTTGTTAATAATAACAGCATAGTTACCATGTCTGGGCCTTATTTTCATAATCTGATTTCATCCATACAAGAAAGTTAGTAACAAATATTTTGATTTTAAAATCACAAAAGTTGTTGGCTTGATTCCCTGTTAGGGCACATAACCAGACTGCAAGCCAGGTCCCCAGCTAGAGGCAGGTGAAAGGCAACCAGACATTGATGTTTCTTTCCCTTTCTTCCTCCCTCCCTTCCCCTCTCTCCAAAAATAATGAATAAAATCTTTAAAATAAAATAGAAGTTCAGAATTTATAGCAGGTCGTTGTGCAACTAGGATTCAAACACCAATGTGTCTGTTATGCTTCTATAGCATCAAACCATCTCCTGCTACTGGCCTCTTTGGAATGTTATTGCTAAACAGTTTTCAAGTTCCAGACTCCTATGATGTCCTGAGTGGTGTGGTCAGATGGGAGCAGGAAAAGGAATGGGCTCTGTGGTCATGTTAGTGACCCTGATAGAACAAGGATCTTCCATCTTGTCACCAGAGCAGGCCTTGACTGCTTCAGTGGGTAGGTTTACATCCTCCAGGTATCTCTCTATAATTTATTATAAAGTTTGGTATAATTTGTTGATCCATCACTTTATGAAGATACAAAAAGTGGAAGTTAATGAGAAATACTGAATCTACACCATGGAATGAGGGCTGCAGCTTGCTATTTAGCTATCTCAAGCATAATTGTATACGATAAGCACCTGTACAATTGAGGCATTTGTTCCCTGCTGCTCGTAACAACTTACCACAAATTTAGTGACTTAAAACTCTCAAGTTTAATCTCTTAGAGTTCCCAAATCTAACAAGGTATGAACAGGGCTGGTTCCTTCTGGGCTCCAGTAGGAGATCTGTTCCTTGTCATGTCCAGCTTCTGGGGGCTGCTGCCACCTCTGGCCTCGCCTTATGGCTGCATCCCTCCAACCCCTACTTCTGTTGTCACAGACCTCTTTCTTTTGATTTTACAGCCTCTCTCACAGGACCTTTGTGATCACACCGAGGGTCCACTTAAATAATCCAGGATCATTTTCCCATTTCTAGAGTCCCAATTTATCACATTTTCAATGTTTCTTTTGCCATATAAAGTAATGGTCATAGATTCTAGGATTAAGGCTTAGCTATTTTGGGGGATAATCATTCAGCCTGTCACAATTAGTTTCTGATATTTGCTTCTAATTTTCTCTTTACTAAGGAAGTGGGCAATGCTGTCAGCACATACCGCTAAGAGAAGTTCTGCTCAGGGACAGCATATCTTTTAGATTTTGTGTCTCATCTCATTTCTTGCTTCTGTCCTCAAGTAGGGGAGTCCCAGCCTCTTCCTTCCTTGACCCAACCTCCTCAATGAGGTTCTACACTAAAGGGCTGCTTTCTGTGTGTCCCACACATGATCAGAACACATTTAACCATAATGGCATTCCTCTGTTGCTAATGAGGCTTGGCTTAGCTCCACTACACTCCATAGAATTCTGGCTGCCTGCTTTCCTTACTAACCCAGACTGGCTGCTGGATGCAGCACCTCACGTTTCCCCTCCATTCCAAGGGTTCTGGGCCTGTCATCCCTAAGGTCTCTAAAATGCTGCCATCACAGAGAGGTTGGGACCCTCAGTGGCAGATGCAAAGACAAGACACTTGTTAAGCCTCCTCTTAGGCCATTCAGGGATGGTCCTACTTAGTCATATCATGTGAAGGATAAGCCAGCACTGAGGATTTACAAGAGAACTATGGTTAGAAGAGAAAGAATTTCAGTGATGAGTAGGTTTAGTGATAAGTAAAAGGTACTTATTCTTGAAGTTTCTCATGACCAGAGTAAATCAGGGGTATCCGTGCACCTTTTATACATCTGTTAAAAGATGGAATCACTTGTTTGTTGATTTGCTGATGATTGCCATTCTGACAGGTGTGAGGTGGTATCTTAATGCAGTTTTAATTTGCATCTCTCTGATGACTAGTGATGTTGAACATTCTTTCATATGCCTCTGGGCCCTTTGTATATCTTCCTCAGTGAGTTGTCTGTTCAGGTCCTTTGCCCATTTTTTAATTGGGCTGTCTCTCTCCCTGGCGTTGAGTCGCATTAGTTCTTTATATATTTTGGAGATCAGACCCTTGTCTGAGGTATCATTGGCAATTATGTTTTCCCATACAGTTGGTTCCCTTTGAATTTGGCTGATATTTTCTTTAGCTGAACAGAAACTTTTCAATTTGATATAGTGCCATTTGTTGATTTGTTCTTTGATTTCCTTTGCCCTTGGTGAAGTATCAGTAAACATATTTTTGCGTAGGATATCCAAAAGTTTACTGCCTATATTTTTCTCCTGGACCTTTATGGTGGCACTGTTTATGTTTAAATCCTTTATCCATCTTGAGTTTATTTTGGTGTATGGTGTAAGTTGGTGGTCTAGTTTTATCCTTTTGCATGTTGCTGTCCAGTTCTCCCAACACCATTTGTTGAAGAGACTGTTTTTACTCCATTTTATGTTCCTTCCTCCTTCGTTGAATATTAGTTGACCATAGAGTCCTGGGTTAATTTCTGGGCTCTCTATTCTTTTCCATTGATCTATATTTCTATTCTTATTCCAGTACCAGATAGTTTTGATGACAGTAGCCTTGTAGTATTGTTTGGAGTCCGGTATTGTGATTCCTCCTACCTTGTCTTTCTTTCTCAAGATTGCTGTGGCTATTTGTGGGAATTTTTGGCTCCATATAAACTTCTGAAGTATTTTTTCTATTTCTGTGAAGTCTGTCATTGGTATTTTAATTGGGATTGGATTGAATCTGTAGATTGCTTTGGGTAGTATGGACATTTTAATGATGTTAATTCTTCCCATCCATGAACATGATATATGATTCCATTTATTTGTATCTTCCTTGATTTCTTTCTTCATTGTTCTGTAGTTTTCTGAGTATAGGTCTTTGACCTCCTTAGTTAAGTTTATTCCTAAGTACTTTATTTTATTTTATTTTTTTGCTATGGTAAATGGGACTTGTTTTCTCACTTCTATTTCTGATGTTTCATTATTGATATACAAAAATGCTTTTGATTTCTGGATATTGACTTTATATCCAGCTATTTTGCTAAATTTGCTTATTAGGTTGAGTAATTTTTTGATGGGGCCTATTTGGTTTTGTATGTACACTGTCATATCATCTGCAAATAATGACAGTTTGACTTCCTCCTTTCCAATTTGGATACCTTTGATTTTTTTTTCTTCTCTATTGGCTATGGCTAGAACTTCCAAGACGATGTTGAACAGAAGTGGAGAAAGTGGACAGCCTTGTCTCATTCCTGATCTTAGGGGGAAAGCTTCTAGTTTTTGTCCATTAAGTATGATGTTGGCTTCAGGTTTCTCATAGATGGCCTTTACGGTGTTGAGGTATGCTCCCTCTATTTCCATTTTGCTGAGGGTTTTTATCATAAATCATTGCTGTACTTCATCAAATGCTTTTTAAGTGTCTATTGATATGATTATATGGGTTTTGTCTTTCAATTTGTTGATGTGGTGTATTACATTTATTGATTTATGAATGTTGTACCATCCTTGCATCCCTGGGATGAAACTTACTTGATCATGTGTATGATCTTTGTAATGTACTGCTGAATCCGGTTGGCCAATATTTTGTTGAGAATCTTAGCATCTATGTTCATCAGAGGTATTGGCCTGTAGTTCTCTTTCTTAGATGTGTCTTGACCTGGTTTTGGAATTAGAATAATATTGGTCACATAGAAAGAGTTTGGGAGTCTTCCCTCTTCCTGTATTTTTTGGTATAGGTTGAGAAGGATAGGAGTTAGTTCTTCTTTAAATATTTGGTAAAATTCACCTCTGTATCCATCTGGTCTGGGGCTCTTGTGCTTTGGGAGATTTTGGATTACTTCTTTAATTTCACTAGTTGTTATTGGCCTATTCAGGCTTTCTGCTTTTTCTGGGTTTACTTTTGATAGATTATCCCTTTCCTGAAATGTGTCCATTTCATCCAGGTTGTCATATTTTTTGTCATATAGTTGCTTGTAATAATTTCTTACAATCTTTTGTATTTCTGAGGTATCAGTTGTGATTTCTCCTCTGTCAGTTCTGATTCTGTTTATTTGGGTCCTCTCTCTCATTTTCTTGATGAGTATGGATAAAGGCTTGTCAATTTTGTTTATTTTTTCAAAGAACCAGCTCCTGGACTTGTTGATTCTTCGAATCATAGTTTGAATCCCTGAGTTATATAGTTCTGCTCTGATCTTGATTTTCTTCCTTCTACTTGATCTGGGCTTTGTTTGTTGTTGCTTCTCTGGTTCTTGCTGCCTTATGGTTAGGTTGTTTATATAAACTTCTTGTGACCTTTTTAAGTAAGCCTGTATTGCTATAAATTTCCCTCTGAGCACTGCCTTTGCTGTGTCCCATAGATTTTGGGCTGTTGTGTGTTCAGTGTTATTTGTTTCCAGGAACTTTTTGATTTCATCTTTGATCTTGTTGTTAACCCATTCATTACTTAAAAGCATGTTATTCAGTCTCCATGAGTTAGAGTATGTTTGGTTTTTTCCCTTGGGATTGGTTTCTAGTTTTAAGCCATTGTGATCTGAGAAGATGCTTGGTGTGATTTCAATGTTCCTGTATTTGTGGAGGCTTGTCCTGTGACCTACCATGTGGTCTATCTTAGAGAATGATTCATGTGCATTTGAAAAGAATGTGTATTTTGCTTTTTTAGGGTAAAAGACTATGTATACATCAGTTAGGTCCATTTCCTCTAGAGTGTTGTTCAATGCCAGCACGTCTTTGGTGATTTTTTGTTTGGAACATCTGTCCATTATTGATAGTGGAGTATTAAAATCCCCTACTATTAGTGTGTTGTTGTCTATGTCTTTCTTAAAGTCTTCCAAGATTTTCCTTATATATTTTGGAGCTCCTACATTGGGTGCATATATGTTTACCAGAGTTATTTTTTCTTGATGGATTGTTCTCTTAAGTATTATGAAATGTCCTTCTTTATCCTTTTTTACAACCTTCATTGTAAAATCTATTTTGTCTGAAATAAGTATTGCTACTCCAGCCTTTTTTTCATGTCCATTTGCTTGATATATATTTTTCCATCCTTTCACTTTCAATTTGTGTCAATCTTTTGTTCTGAAGAGGGTCTCTTGAAGACAGCATAAATGTGGGTCATGTTTTCTTATCTATTTGGCTACCCCATGTCTTTTGATTGGCACACTTAATCCATTTACATTTAAGGTTATTATTGATTGATACTTATTCATTGTCATTTTCTCTCTTTGTACCTGTATTCCTCTTTGGCTTTCTCTGTTTCTTCATTTCATTTGTTTACTTATTTTTATAGCTGACCCTTTAGCAATTATTGTAATGCTGGTTTGGTATAGATGTATTCTTTCAGTCTTCTTTTGTCTGGGAAATTTCTTATTTCTCCTTCCATCTTGAATAAGAGCCTTACTGGGTAGAGTATTCCTGGTTGCAGGCCTTTGTTTCCCATTACTTGAAATACTTTTTGCCATTTCCTTCTGGCTTGAATTATTTCTGTTGAATAATCATTTGATAGCATTATTGAAGCCCCCTTATATGTTATTTGTGGTTTCTCTCTTGATGATTTTAGGATTCTCTCTTTGTCTTTGAAATTTGCCATTTTAATTACAGTGTGCCTTGGAGTTGGTCTCTTTGGGTTGATCTTCATTGGGACCCTCTGTGCTTCTTGAACTTGAATAATGTTTTCACTCATCATGTTAGGGAAATTTTCTCTCATTACTTTTTTGAACAGGTTTTCCATTCCTTGTTTTTCTTCTCCTTCTGGTACCCCTATGATACAGATGTTATTATGTTTCATGTTGTCCTGCAGCTTTCTTAAAACCTCTTCAATCTTTTTCAGCTTTTTTTCATTCTCTTGTACTATCTTGGAGTATTTGTCTACGTTGTTCTCCAGCTCGCTGATCCAATCCTCTGCTTCCTCTAGTCTGCTGTTGATTCCTTCCACTGTGTTCTTCAATTCAGAAATTGTATTCTTCATTTCCTCCTGGCTCTTACTGATAGTTTCTAAGTCCTTTTTGATGCTGGTATAGCTCTCAGAAGGTTCCTTCTCACTTCCCTAGTGTTATTTGTAATTTTCTTTGAGCTGGCCTGAGCTCATTGAGCTTCTCTATCATCATTCTTTTTAATTCCTTATCTGATATATCATGTGCTTCTGTTTCATTTGGTGATCTTTCTGGGGATTCTTCCTTTACTTTTAGTGATGGACTGACTCCCCCAACCCCCATTTTGGATGTCTGTTGTTGCTTGTTTTATTTTTATTTTTGTTTTCCCTTGGATTAATCTGCTTTGATTCTCTGCCTTTGTTGAGCACCCTTCTGTGTTAGGAGATTTGTGGAGCTCAGTATTGCAGTCTCCTAGATTTTCTCCACTTGTTGCTTTTGGTGTGGCCTTTATGTTGTTAACTTGGGCTATTTGGTTGTAATCTGGATTGGTTGTGTATATTGCTCCTTTCCTTCCAGTTGGCTGATTGCAAGACACTCCTATCCTTTCTCATAAACTGTTTTTGAGCTGCTTGTTAGGGATTAATAGTTCATGTAGCTCTCGGTATAACTCAGGTGCTTGAGATTAGCAGCAATCCATTTCCTGAATCTGCCTCTTTTTCTTGGTCAGATCTCTGTAGTCTACAGTCTAGCTCTGTTGTCTTGGAGTGGCAGGGCCTATGGTTGTCACAGTCAGGGCTGATTCTGAGTGTCTGGAATATTTTTGGTGTAAATTACTCTGTGAGTCTTCATGCCCTGCCATTGTGATGGTATCTGCTATAAATTATTTTTGTAGATTCTGCTATTGACTGGTTCTTTAAAAACAAGTCCATATAAACACTAAGTCTTGAGAGACCTCAGCATTTTTGTTTTAGTGGAGAGATTACACAGGATAGAATAATAATAGCTATTGTTAATATTTAATTTAGGGTCCTTAAGAATCACTTTGAGTGTTTGTTAAAAGCATATGTCCCTGGCTCCTCCCACCAAGTGATTTTGATTTCATTAGCCTGAGGAAGGGCTCAGAAAGCTGCAGTTTGAAAGAACATTCTAGGGGATTCTGAAACTTAAAAGAAAGACTGACTTAATCAGTTAGGCCTGTTAGAGGTACACTTAAAACTTAATTCCTCTCAGTCAAGAATATGCATTTTAAATTCCAAGTGAGTGATTCACTAATGATAGGCTTTTAGGCAAAAAATTGTTCTTTCTCTGTCACACACACATACACACACACACACACACACACACACACACACAGATAATGTTTTGCAGTGATTAAGGACTTTGCTACCTGACCCATGCTATGTGAATAACTGCTCCACTTACATATAATTTTGGAGAGTCCACTGTGAGATAAAAATCAAGCATACAGACTAAGAAATATGGCATAATGATATTATTTGATTTTAGTTAATAAAAAGAGAGTGAAAGAAGTCTAGGTAAAGAGTATTTTTCCCAGATCACTCAGCTGATCATTAGAAAGTGTGTGGATCAGACGACCAGGCAGCAGGAAAAATGTTCAAATATATGTGTATTAGGCAAAGAAAAACAAAACCAGGTGAAGAACCTTCAATAGACTTTTTGAGTGACTCCCACTTTCTTCTGAACCTAATGAGGATGCAGGGTCTTCCTAAAAGCACAGGGCTTGAAGGTGGAAACAAGGCTCCATCACACTTTCAAGTATGTCTCAAAATAGTAGGCTAGCTTTTGTGTCATTAGGGGTTCTTGGGTGGACCATCTTTTGGGTAATGCTATTCAAATAGATTAGACCATGTCATTTCACAAAACAGAAATAAGGCCTTCTGGCACTTTTTCAGGGGGTGAAATATGGTGCAAGAACAGTATCATGGCATCCCAGAGACTGTTCCAATAGATCTGGCACCTCAGAGGTGGGGTTTCCCAGTGGGGAGTCCTTCAAAGTTGGCAGGAATCCAGGGCAAGATTTATGGGACCAGGGATTATGTCACGAGAGACATTTGTCATAAACAAGCAATTTTTTGAAAGAAGAAATTAGAAAGCCTAAAGAGCCTAAAGAGACTATTTGAAGGAGATATGAATATACTTAGACTAGATTAGGATTTATAGTTGAGGGATAAAGGGAATTATCTCTATATTTTGAGTTCAGTTTTGTTAAAAATACATGATTTGCTAAAATATTTTCTATTCACAATTACTCAGAGCAATTATGCCACTGGAAAGGAACATATCAGCAGGTTGAATGATAGCAATGAGCACTCTGAAGTTTTGTCTATGTGGAAATACAATTGTGGTCATTAAGATTCAGGTGAATTTACCAGTCACCAGTGGTCAATAAACACCTGTGCTCTGGTGACTTGGATGCATGTGGAAGCTTATAAAAAATAGTTGATGAATTTTAAGAATTTAGTATTTCATGCATTTAATAACTATATAATAAAGGAAAGTACCACTAAAAGTACCCCTTTGCTATAGATACTATTTTTTGAGATTTGAAACAATGAGACAATTTTCCCTCAGTCTTTCATTAATCCATTTTGTTCTGTCACCCAGTCGGACTGTTGGAGTATTCTGTGATACTCTTGAAGGGGAAATGAGAGTAGAAAGCAGAGAAAAAGATACTTCTTTTTGGATTTTTTTTTCTTTTAATGGAAAAGAAAAGGATTCAAGTAAGGTTGTGAGAAACTCATGACTAAGCCCAAGTCTCCTTACCTCAGCCTCCCTCTCCCTCAGCCTCCTGCATGAGGACAGATGGCCATGCTGAAAGGGGTGGCTGCAGCAAGAGGGATTATCAGACAAGAGCAGGACTGGTACATAAGCTACTTAGCCTCCCCTCAGGTGAACCATAGCCAGCACCCTCCCACTGTGCTCAGTTGATGGGGCTAACTGTGCCCCTACTGATACCTACTGGTCTGATTAATTTCATGTGGAGAACTTCCATGAACTTATTCCTGAAAATGTTTAGGAAAAAGATGTGGAGCTCTGGACACCTAACCTAGCCAGGCAGCGAGAAGAAAAACGACCCCCTCTCACACCTGTATTTGGCTGGGCTTAGTAACAGACCAGAGGACCTCTGAACCAGGACAATGTACAGCACATTTCATTCCATAGGCACATCATGCACCTAAATGTTCCCTGTCATGTCACCTTTGTATCAATGCATTGGTGGTAGAGGTGAGAGAGTAGATACTCAATCCTTTGGAGTTCATTAACAGGTGAAATAAATCTCTGCTAGGGTTAGATTTTCTAAAACACAGATGTAATCAGGTCATTTTCGATACGAAATCATTTAGGAATCTCCAGAACATGCCCCACACATGGAGGGCCATGCCCTTTACAGTGTAGCTCACTGCATCACTGCAGCCCCTTCTCATCATCTACAGACCCTCCACTGAAGGCACATTAGATAGATCTCCCTGAGATCTCCCCCTTCTATGCCTTTGCTCATGATCTTCCTCTGCCAAATCTTCCTTACTCTTACTTACCCTGCTCAGCTCCACCCAGCACCTCCCACTCTTCAACCACACCATGCACAACCTGATAGAAAAATCTTAGCCTTCATTCAAAACTCAGGGAAACAACATTTTCTAAATTGGCCTTACCCTGCCCCCACCCACCAACCACACCTCCAGGGCGATCATGCTATTGGGTATTATAGCACTTGAGTCTCACATATCTTTATGAATTGTACGTTGATCCTTCTCACAATAGATATGTGGTCCTGGAGAGCAGACACGGTGTCCTTCCTATTCTAGTCTTTCACCTGGCACAGTGATTTGTACATAGCAACATTCAACTGCTGTTTGTTTAGTTTAATTGAAATGATAGAAAAATAAATCTTTGATGGTTACTAAGCCATATAGATATATGTAATATATGAAATACTTATTTTATTCTTTCCCATGGTTCAAAAGTAATCTGATTAACAAGATTCCAAGAGGTATCTTATAGGAAAGGGAGTTCCCTAACAGTCTTTCAGTGATGCTTAAGAATCCACAGTTTGTGTCTTTTTATTAAATATTTCAATGGCCACTTACCGGGCATCATCTTTGCACTAGATTATCCTTGGTTCTTTTTCCACTGTGCCAAAGAGAGGTTAGGTAGTAGTAGGAAGCTCAGTTCTCTGAGTCCTTCTTTTTGTCATTCCTATCCAATTCCCAGTGCCCAAAATATTCCAAGGTGAGAGGAAATTTGGGATGTTCTCCAGGAAAAGAGAAGAGGCACTGTGGTGCAGAAATCTGTGACTGTTGGCAAAGCTGAGCCCAAAGTGAGCTAGTGCCTGTGTTTCTGCAAAAAAGGTCATCTGAGGGTAGAGCAGATTCATCTGGTACAGAATGAGAAGTGGGCAGCAAGGGTAACAAGTGAACTTTTATGTCCCGTGTTGGCATGGGGCCTTCAGAAATGATGGACATTCCAGGTCTTTGGCTTGAGAATTTATTGAGTCATTTCTGGCTAGAGAGAAGCTCTGCAGCAGGCAAATTTTTGGCAAACTCTCATGCTTCTTTGCCACAGATGGAAGTCATACTTCCATAGAGGGCAGTTAGAATGATGAGCTAAGCTCAGAAACAGAGACTCAAAGCTTGGGTGTCCACTTTCAAACTCTCTCTATTCCATCATGTAGCTGGCACCCTGCTTGGTACTATGCAAAACATCACTGTGACTAGGACATGGTCCTTATCTGGTAACTGATGCAGAGAAAAGGGCTAACATGAATCAGCAGTTAATCAACTACTACAAGGACTATAAAGTTAAGTGCCAAAATAAATGGTGATCATTTCTCCTTCCTATCACTTGCTTGGCTTATGGTATATATTGAAATTCATTCCTGGGTGAGAGGAGCATACAGAAGTCCTAGATTCCTTAGCCACAGCTACTCCATCAGTCTACCAGCCATGCTGCCCTCTAGGTCAGAGGGCAGGGCCCATGTTGTTAGCCTTAGTCCTGTGGGAACATCTGCTTTGCCTAGAAGAAATTCCAGGGATTTGGGAGAGGGAGGTAAAGAGAGAGTGTCCAAGGGGAAAGTCTGTATGTTGCAGCTGCATGCCTGGTGGTTTAGAACCTCTCCACAGACACAGCTTATATTTGTGGACGCTGATATGATGGGATAGACAGTAAGAGGAAAATCACTAAATTATTTGAGTGACATTTCTGATTGCCATGATGTACTCACATACCATGTCCCATCATCTGTGTCAGTTGCTGTGTATAGGTGATACATTTTTGCAACCATAAGCCCAACGGGGTATCTTTGGCCTGTGTGTTCCTGGTTGTGTAGACAATCAATTGGTTCTTTCAGAATTAATTCTTCCCTTTCTTCCATCTATCTTGATCTTCACCCTTCTTTTATAAGCTTTCTTACTTCTCCTTTGTCACCTCAGGTCTTCCTAACATCATTTTCATTCCTACCCCTTTTTAAAATGGTAGCACTATTTGTCAGGACTTAGAATAGAGAACAACCAAAATAAAGATAGTTTTTACTTGTGTATAATGGACCCCAAGGCAAGGCTGAGATGATCTTTGGAGCAAAGCCTCATAGATATTGTTCTTTGTTCTTTACCCTGGGGCAGTGCTAGAGGAAGAGGCTCTGAGGTGATGGAGTAGGGACCTGTCCTGTCTCATAATACAGGAGGCATGTTTATAAGCCTAGTAGACAGGGATGTTTTCCCTTTCTGACATTTTTTTAGTTTTATCACTCAGAGATCAGTGGTGTTCCCAGGGCACATGCAGCTGTTCCTGGGTTTTGTGCCAGGGCCTGGAAATCCCTTCCTAGCAGGGTAATTCACATGATGGCACCCACATCCTTGATACTTCTTTTCTTTCCTGCTGATGGGCCTGCAGCGGGGTAGACCTGCACACAGGTGCAAGCAGTGACACAGCCCCATAGTGGGGGAGGGAGAACAGATTGTTCCAACTGACTCATGTCTGCCTCAGAGGCTACCATGATGTTAGAATTGGGTGAAACCAAGGAATTCAGAAGCAAACATGAACTTTCTTCATGCTTATTTTCTTCCTGTAAGTTCTAGGATGTTATCAGCAATGTGGACACAAATGGATGATGTATCAACTGACTCATACTGTCTTTTCAGACAATGATGCTGGGGGATAGAGGATGGTGAACCATTGGAACACCATGCTTATCAACTTTGTGCATGCCTCACATCAATTGGGACAGGTCTTTGTTTAGAGTAGCTATTTAGTGCATATTTAGGAAACAACAGATATTGGCACCATGTTGAATTCATGTGCTCAGTCATCTATTGATTCCATAAACATGTACTGAGGGCTTTGGGTGGGACTGAGCACACTCACCTGAAGATTGGCAACACTGTCAGGTAGAAGAGGGAGAAAAGCCAGATGTATTGGGAAGAAGGGGAGAACTACCTCACCTGTAGAAGCTGACTACTGAGAGGCAGCTTGATGGTTGAAGAGTGACAGCCAGGTGGATAGTGAGCTCAGCTATACACAGCACATATCAACTATAATTTCTTGACCACTTACTATGTACCATTCAGTTCTCATAACCAGCCTATGAGGTAAGCATTATTCTCTTTATTTTGAAGGTGAAGCTTCTGAAACTTAGAAAGATTCATTTTTTCAATGCTACATTCATTATTTTAAGTGATGGAACTAGGGTTTGAACCCAGGTCTTCTGATTCCAATGCTTTAAACTATAATCTGCACAATACCCCCAAGCATGGTTAAGTAGGTGTCAGTGAAGGATCCATTACTGGCATGCAGGGATACGGCTTGAGAGTCTCTTTTACTCGTGGAAGAACCCAACTAGTCCCAACAGGGAAAGGACCTGGCAAGAACACGTCAGGGTATCAGGAGATGGGCATGAAGACATGGTTCCAGTTCCAATGGGAAGGAGGAAAAATAAGCCTGGGAACTAAATGGACACCCAATTGTGGAAACATTCAAATGTAGGCAGATAGAGAAATATGGCCTGGTACCTATGGGTAAGGATGATTCAAAGCATTTACTTCATCACGATGTGGACTAATTCAGCCTGGAAACAAGATCCTGTGAGCCTTGTTAACCAGGTGTGTTGGATGCTACCCCTTTAGTTGGTAAACAATGGGGCTATAAGGGTAAGATTGGGGGTTCAGGGGCACAAAGGTCAGTCCTGCTTCTAGGGCTGCTTCAGGTTCATCTCTGCCACAGCACTACAGAGGTCCTATTATTTTGCTGTGTCCCAGCAGCCACACCTATGTCCTAAATAATACCAGCTCATTTCAAATTCTGCTTAGCTTCAGTGAGACTGAATGGCCAGTGCCCTTTGTTCTCTGACAGGATTTAGGTGGACATTGGGCAGGTGGTGCTTCCAAGGCAGGAATACTGCTGCCCCAATGAACTGGGGAAAGGAGGGTGGGGCAAAAGTATCACTGCTCAAATTAACCTCCTTAAAGTGTTGTCTCCAGCATTTATTACAGTTTGACATTCACATAGAAAATTGAGTAGTTCTAGTCCTTGACTTCTAGGAACTTCATTTCTGAAGTGAGTACCTACTTGGATATGTACATATATGCATAGTTCTTAAAACAGTAGGAAATAATATTGAGCCATACTAATGGGGACCAATGCAGAAAGTGACTTAAACAAGATAGAAGTTTATTTCTCTTTCTCATAACAGTCCAGTGATAACACAGTGACATCACTTTGCTGGGGACCAAGGATCCTCCTATCCACTTGCTCTGTATCCCTATGGTCCTGTTCACACTCTGCAAGATGGTTTGCCTACCCCTCCCCAGTCTGCATGTCAGTTGCCAGGAGGGGCAAGAGGAGAGGAGGGCATGATTCATAGGTGAACAGGTCACTGCTGCCGTATCCAGTTAAAAGGGACTTAGTCACTTGGCTACTGCTAGCTGGAAGGAGGCTGGGATATGTACTATTTAATCTACAATGATCCATCCAGTTAAAAACTGGGTATTCTATTACAAAAAGAAGTAGTTGGGGAACAACTGGCAGTCTCTGTCACAGTACCCATTTTGGCCACTCAAATGCCCATATGTATGCATGCATTTGTTTTCCCTTATAGACCACACCCAGCCCTTGCACATTAGAGATCATCCTAAAGTCCCACTGAGTCACTGCACTCAGCTCAAAGTATGTGATCTCTGGGTGACACAGAGTACAATCACCTCTGTCACATCTGGATGAGGTTCCTCTATATAACCTGTTTTCTGCTTACATGCAACATACAATGATAATGCAGGATTAGACTGATGACAGTAACAACTCCTTTTCAGAAAAGAACAGGAAACACACATGCTCATTGGTCCATAGTAAGAATCACATCCCCCCAGGCAGAAATGGCAGCAACTTTCACCCTGCTGTGCAGTTATTTCCTTGGTAAACATTCCTGAAAGACCCTGGTGAGAGGGAGCCTCAGACCCCAACAAATTCATAGAGTGAGGTAGCAAACCAGCTTTGAAATTTTACCTGTAGGTAAGAAACAGTTATTTCAGGTCCCTCAGACAGCAGAGAAACCTATATTCCAAAGTAATATAGCATTTTAAAAGGTTTTTCAAAGATTTTGAGGCCCAGAGAGACTAATCCTTAACATTCCAGTTCAACGGGACTTTTTTTTTTTTTTTTTGTCAAGTGAGAGAAGCCCACATCAAGCTCAGGCATGAGGGAGATAGAATGGCTGTAGGAAAAGCCTCAGACAGATCTGGAGCTTGGAATGACAGAGTTGGAGCTGGATGGTCACTGGGTTATCTGATTCTCCTGTCTGCTACTCTTAGTCTGTCAGCATCCTGTATTTCTTCCACAAACCTGCTGCTTCTATGCGATGGGAAACAGCCACTGCTGTCTCCAAGATTCCACTTCAGAGCTAGTGACCTATTTTCTCTTAGTTCAAAGTCAGAAATTCCTAGGTTGGGTCTCTGATTGGCTGGCTTGGGTCATGTACAGTGAACCCTGTGATGGACAGCCCCACAGACAGCCCTGGCTGGAGGGGAAACAAAGAGAGGGAGGAGTGTGGGCTAATACAGTGGTACCTTCTACAGACCTGGGGTTAGATGCTGAGGACTGGTTCAAGTCTTCTGGTTTCTGGTCCAGTATACTTCCCAAGTTCCACCTTTTTCTCTGTCTCAGTCAATCTTTATTTCCACATCATTGGGTCTGACATGGCTAATTTTGGTTAGATTTGAGCTGTTGCATTCCAAGTTCCACAAGGATCTGCAAGTGTCAGGTAATAATCCTTCTCAGTCTTATGAGCTAGACAGAACCATTAACATGCTGACTTACTTTCCTAACATAATAATCCTATGGCACTGAGCTGCTGATTGATATTTGACCTAACAGAGCTGATCTGGTTAAGCTTCTCTGTTCTGCATGGACATTACTCTACTGTGGGTATTAAAAACATTTTTTTTTTTTGTTAAAGTAAGCTCAATATCATTACAGAAATATACTTATACTTTTCACACACCTTGCTGGACCTAATATAAACATCTTCTGCTGCAGACTGTGTGGAACATACTCCAGGGCCTGAGGCCCTCTCAGTTAGCCAGACATTTTGCAGCAAAGGTCTATTGGTCCTGTCCATGAGCATGGAGAGGGTTGACTCAAGAATCCAGGAGGCTGAAAAGGAAACAAAGCAATGACACTCAGCATGGAAGAAAAGGAAGCTAGCAAACAATAACAAATGGCAAGAAGGTTCCCCACCCATCTGTAACCAATTAGAATGTTGAGAACCATTTTTCCAGGATATTTTTCTGGTGTTATTTTTCAGTTTCTGTACTTGTTAGATAAGAGTCCACTGGGAACAAGGACAGTATGATTTAGTTAAGAGACCTCTTTAAGACACCCCAACCCCCAGGAGTTTCTTTGAAGGGTCTTGCTGGGGTTGGTGGTAAAACCACAGATAAGAATAACTTACTCTGCCCTAGCTAGTGTTGCTCAGTGGATTGGTGCCAGCCTTCGAACCCAAAGGTTGCTGGTTTGATTCCCCATCCAGGGCACATAACCAGGTTGCAAACTAGGTCTCCAGTCAGGTCCTTAGCTGGAGGCAGGTGAAAGGCAACCATACGTTGATGCTTCTCTCCCTTTCTTTCTCCCTCCCTGCCTTTCCCTCTGAAAATAATGAATAAGATCTTAACAAATAAAAAGAATAACTAACTCTTAATAAGTACATGCCCTTAAACCAACTTCATAAAACTGATTTTCTAAAGACATAGTGTGTTTAAAATTAAAAATAGAGCTTTCAGATGAACTGGTAAACTACATTTATTTTTTCATGTGATATGCTCTTTAATTCTTATCTGGTTAACAGGCCCAAAAAGCTAAAGGTTAGCAGTATTTTGGCTGTTAGAGCTCACAGTTAGAGCTCAGCCTGGAAGCAGTGAATTAAATATGCTATCTGGGAATATTTCTGTGAAATTCACCCAGGTTGCTTAACTATTACAGAATTCAGCTGGAGTAATTAAAAAGCAAAACAAAGCCCTGGCTGGTTAACACAGTGGGTAAGGCGCCAGCCTGCGAACCCAAAAGTTGCTGGTTCGATTCCCCAGCCAGGGCCCATAACCAGGTTGCAAGCCAGGTCTCCAGCCAGGTCTGTGGCTGGAGGCAGGAGAAAGGCAACCATACATTGATGTCTCTCACCCTACCCTTATCTCTAAAAATAAATAAAATCTTTAAAACAAACAAACAAACAAAACTAAAAATCCAAAACAAAACACATTAAATTAAGGAAATTGGATCTAAAAAATTATCTAAAAATTTTTTAAATAGAAATATTCTTTTGAAGTAAAAACTTATTTTCATTTAAAAAAACTAAATTCTGAGAAAAGATAATCAAGCAAATTGATCTTAAGGGGGATGTGAAGAAACTATATTCTTGTTTAAAATTTGTATTTTTATTTAAATGTGTTTTAAGGTGTATCTTTGGGAGGAAAAAAAATATATGGTTATTTTAAAAAGAAGACCTGGAATGCCTTTGAAACCTGCAAAGTTTGGTACTGGCTTGTGTATCCCTTCCCAGTGAACAGACAGCTAACCCATGGGGCCAGTGCCCTTGTCCAGCTCCCAGGTTCTAACATGTGGGTTGGTGCCTCGACCCACGAGGAGTGGAAGTCCCTAAGTGGGGGTGATGGGAGATTAAAAACGACACAACACAGTTTAAGGAAAAGCAGGAGCCAGGTGGGGAGAATTGTACTCGGGTGGAGAGACAATAACCCTGAACATGGTTTCTGAGTTTATTTCATAGCGGTTGGTTAGGTAAAGCATAAGGAGGTTTTGCAGGCTTAACGGAACACTGGGCAAAGATTGTTCCATTCCCAGGTTACCTAAACAATAAATGTTTCTTTCACTGACTGGCTTATTTCACTAAGCATAATACTTTCCAGTTCCATCTATGTTGTTGCAAAGGGTAGGAGTTCCTTCTTTCTTTCTGCTGTGTAGTATTCCATTGTGTAAATATACCAAAATTTTTTGAGCCAATTATCCACTGATGGGCATTGAGGCTGTTTCCAGCACTTGACTATTGTAAATAGCGCTGCTACGAATATAGAGGTACATAGGTTCTTCTGAATTGGTGTTTCAAGGTTCTTCGGGTATAGTAACAAGATCACTTTAAAGCATTCATAAGTTAAAATTGGTTCTTATCCATTCAGCTGCCCTATGTCTTTTGATTGGTGCATTTAATCCATTGACCTTTGTACCTGTGTTTCTGTCTGTCTCTCTGTTTCTTCATCTTCTTAAAGTGAACCATGGACATGGACAACAAGTGGAATTGACTTTGGGGGGTAGTGGATGGGTGGGGAAGGGGACCGAGGGAAGTAAAAGGGATGGATATAATACAACAACAATAAAATTAAATTAAAAATAAAATAAAATAAGATAAAATAAATGATAAATGTTCCTTCTGGACCAGTTACAGCTGCATTCAGCTGAAGCTTGCAGTTATCTGTTCCCTTCTCCACCCCCGTGGGTTCGGCTGCAGTCAGCCACTGGCCTGCTCTGCTGTGCAGATGTGAGTGATCAAGCGCAGCCTTGCTGAAATCTCAGTCTTAGCTTCTGACACCAGCTGGCACCATCCTTCATTGGTTGGGGAAGAATACTTTCATAGGCTGCAGTGGAAAGGCACACGCTTTGGGATGTGACAATCAATTGAGACTTGGGGACCTTCTTCTATAGAAGCGTGTGCTTCTGCTTACAGTGGGTGAGTCAATTAACCAGGGGGACTACTGGGTCCTCAACTGTAAAAGGGATAGCGCCAGGATGGTTGTGATGATGAAACAAGAAAATGGGTACCAAATGATCATAAGGAATTTGCAATAGTGATGCTATTGTTATTATTATCACAACTATTAATGAGTATGGATTGCATCTGGACCCAGGACTCCACTGCCTGTGAGGAGTTGTCCACAGGCATTTACATTTCATTTTTCAGCTGGAAAGGCTTCCTTCTCCCCCACTAAAGTCCGGCTCATCAGCTGCTTTACATTGGATGTGAAGGGTTTGAAGGGATGGCATGGAGTTTGTTTTTCATCTTAGCTTGTTCCATCCAACTTGGTTTGATTGGGAACAGGCTCTCCTTTTGCCACCTGTCAAGGGAACACCTTTGTCAGAGAAGAGGTCAGACCCTGCTCTCACAGGCAACAGCCCCTCAGCTGTTTCCCATTTGTCTCACCTGTAGGGCGTTAGGCCAGACTTACTGAGGATTGACATAACCAAGGTGAGAAGAGAATAAAAGCAGATGGTCTTGGGGACAGTCTATTGTCTCAGCATCAGAGTTCTATCTCCAACGCCTGACTGTCCAGTTCCCAGCTAATTTTGCCCTTGCTCTCCCTGAGGGATGTGCGCTGCTGACACTGGTCTATTTCCATGACAATCTTTGTTTGGACTCCGGAATTCTGGTCTTGACTTGAATTTCCTGTCACCTTGAACATTTTTCGCTTGTTTAGTCTCTGAATACATTGCTGCCTAAGTCTTCCCCCTTCTACATTCTCTTTCCCAGCTCTTTCCTCACTCAGAGAGGGCAACTCAAAGTGAATGGGTTGAAGGCAATGAGCATCATGTGGAGAGGGCATGAGCTTTGCACCAGACACATCAGGATTGGATTCTTAGCTCAATCATTTACTTGCCCTAGAGCACTGGATAAGTTACTTAACTTCTCCTAGCTCCAATTATTTCACTAGCTTTGTCATAGTGCTCATAGGTGCTCCTTGCATGTGATTAGCCACATATGACCATACCTCTTCATCAGAGGACTGGACCAATAATTGATAAAATGTCATAATAGGCCCAACTCTGTAAAAAAACAAAACAAAACAAAACAGAACAGTGAAAAGATAACTGTGATGCCATCAAAATTAAATTAAGATTTGTATAATAGCCATTTGCTGTTTGGGTGGAAAATGCCACCATTTTCAAAATGTTCCTTTCAGGGAAAGGATCTGTCTCTGTTTCTACAAAGCCAGCCTTAGACTATGACCCTGGAATCTGGATTGAGCAGTACAGTAACCCTTGGCGTGGTGACAAATGTGTGTGGGAAGACTTACTGCAAGTTTATTCATGAGCCATAGAGCACAGTGGAGGCAGATGCTGACACCAAGCATCAGGAAGGTATCAGACATACTTGACTTTTCCTTTTCTTTTAGTTCTGTGTTTAAAATGGTATCTTGTTTTCTGTAACTTCCTAATAGATTATAAGTGGGCTAATGAATCTCAGTTGAACACTTTACTCAATAAGATTAAAAGAGTTAAATTGTGGTACACCAAAATTGCTATTACTTTTAGGAGGTATTCAGAAAGAAAATCAAGATTTCTAGCTTCTGTAACTGAGTTCCCTATAACCTAGTAGCAGCTCCTCCAAATTATGACAGTTGCCTCAGAGTTACAGGGCTCTAGAGTCATGTGGAGTTAATCCAACTATGTTATTAATAATAAACCTTACTTGCCTTCCTTAGACTGCTTATGGATTACTTGGGACCCAGTTCTTTGTTTATGACTCTGTAATCCTATGAAGTGGCTTTAGATTATATACTACAACTAATTAGAAAGAACCCTGTTCAGTTTCATGCAGTATCATTTGTTTAATTTTCTTTTGTTTCTCTTACCTCAGGAGATATATCTGATAAAAGACACTATGAGCAATATCCAAGATTTTGTTGCCTATGTGTTCTAGGATTTTTATGGGTTTAGGTCTAACTTTTAGGTCTTTGATCCATTTTGAATTTATTCTGTGTGGTGTAAGAAGGTGGTCTATTTTATTTAATTTTAATTTAATTTTATTGTTGCTGTATTATATCCATCTTCTTTTTACTCTCCTCTGTCCCCTCCCCACCCACCCACTCCCACCTAAGTCAATCCCACTTGTTGTCCATGTTCATGGTTCTTCCATACTAGTTACTTGACTAAACTGCTCCCCTTCTTTGCCTCCTCCCCACTCTGCCCCTGCCCACTGAAGATCTATTTATTGTATTCATGTATCTGGTTGTTTTGCTTATTTGTTTGTTTTGTTCATTATTGTCCTGAAAGGGGTGAGAACATAAGGTATTTGTCTTTCACTGACTGGCTTATTTCACTAAGCATAACACTTTCCAGTTCCATTCACGCTGTTGCAAAGGGTAGGAGTTCCTTCTTTCTGCTATGTAGTATTCCATTGTGTAAAGGTACCAAAGTTTTTTGAACCAATCATCCACTGATGGGCACTTACGCTGTTTCCAGTACTTGGCACTGCTTTGAACATAGGGTTACATAAGTTCTTCTGAATTGGTGTTTCATGGGTCTTCGGGCATAGTAACAAGATCACTTTAAAGCATTCATAAGTTAAAATTGGTTCTTATCCATTCAGCTGCCCTATGTCTTTTGATTGGTGCATTTAATCCATTGACCTTTGTACCTGTGTTTCTGTCTGTCTCTCTGTTTCTTCAACTTCTTAAAGCAGACCCTTTAGCATCTCTTGCAAAGCTGGTTTGGTGGAGATGTATTCTTTTAGACTTCTTTTGTCTGGGAAGCTCCTTATTTCCCCTTCCATTTTGAATGACAGCCTTGCTGGGTAGAGTATTCTCGGTTGCAGGCCTTTGTTTTTCATTTCTTGAAATATTTTTGCCATCCCCTTCTGGCTTGTGTTTCTCTTGAGAAATCAGCTGATAACCTTATGGGAGCCCCCTTGTATGCTATTTGCTGTTTTTCTCTTGCTGCTTTTAGGATTCTCTCCTTGTCTTTGAAATTTGTCATTTTCATTATGGTGTGTCTTGGAGTGGGCCTGTTTGGGTTCATCTTCCTTGGGACCCTCTCTTCTTCCTGAGTTTGCATGACATTTTCTCTCCTCAAGTTAGGGAAGTTTTCTGTCATTACTTTTTCAAAGAGGTTTTCTATCCCTTGCTCCTCCTCTTCTCCTTCTGGTATCCCCATGATATGGATGTTATTACATTTCATGTTGTCCTTTAGCTTTCTTAAAACCTCTTCATTCTTTTTCAGTCTCCTTTCATTTTGTTGCACTGCCTGGGAATTTTTTTTCTACATTGACCTCCAGCTTGCTGATCCTATCTTTTGCTTTCTTTAGCCTGCTTTTGATTCCTTTTACTGTGTTCTTAAATTCAGAAATGGTATTCTTCATTTCCTCCTGGCTCTTATTGATGGTGTCTATGTCCTTTTTAATGCTGGTGTAGTTCTCAGTAAGTTCCTTATAGCTTCCTTAGAGTTCTTTGTAGTTCACCTGGAGTTCTTCATAGTTCCCCTGGAGTTGTTTGTAGTTTTCTTTGAACCTGCTGAGCTCATTGAACTTCTCTATTATCATTATTTTGAATTCCATGTCTGAAAGTGTGCTTGCCTCTATTTCATTTTGCACTCTTCCTGAAGATTCCTCATTTCCATTTGCTGAGGGTTTATTTCTTTGTCTCCCCATTTTAGGTGACTCTTGTTTGTTTCTGCTCCTTGGATTGGTCTGCTTTGACTTACTGTCTTAGTGGTGTCACCTTCTGTGGTATAGAGGTGCACTGTTTGTACTTTCTGGCTCTGTGCTTGGTGATGTCAGCTCCTGTCTCAGTCTGGGTCTAGTCAGCCAGTTTGAGACTACCAGAGATCCATTGTCTTTGTCTGTCTCCGTTAGTTGCTAATCCAATCAGCCTGTGATCAGGTCAGTTTTAGGCACCTCAGGGCAGGGTAGATGAATTCAGTTGTTAATCCAATCAACCTGTGATCTGAGGTCAGGTTTAGGTACTGCTGGGTCTGGGTGGATTAATTCCTTTTGGTGAGGCTGTGGCTTCCCCTCAGCCTCCCGCCCTTTGGAGAAGAGTGGTCTGCTGGCTGTGTGGGGGATGGGTCAACACTGGACTCACTAAACTCTCCCCTTAAAGCCACTTACCCAAACTTTCCCCCAAGCATCTCTAGTCCACTCTGCCCTTTTTCTGCTGGAGCCCAGGGTAGGTGGGTGCCACTGTATTTTCATGTGTGGTCCCTTTATAAATTTAGTCTCTGTTAAGCAGGCTAAACCTGGAGGCTTTCTGCTTTTCACAGCTCGGTGCTGTTTTACTCTTAGCTTTGTTGCTGTAGGCTGAGAAGCCCAGCTGGGGGTTTAGATCCCACCCTTCTCATGTGGAACCCCCTGCTGCTGAGATGTTTCTCTGTGCCTTCAGTTGCCACCCATGGGAGCCCCACCAGCCCTCTTGTGTCTCCTCACTTACTACCCATCACGTTGTGATGAATCAGCCTCTTCTGATCTGTTGGTGGTTATAAGGCGTCTCTCCAGTTGGTGTTCTGTTGGTTATTCTGGATGATTTCTCCCCAATGAAGTTGTAATTCCAGTTTGGTGTTGGGAGGAGATTGGTGTAGCTCCACTTACTCCTCCACCATCTTGGTTTTCAGAAGGTGGTCTATTTTAATTTTTCTGCAAGTATGTGTCCAATTTTCCAAATACCATTTATTGAATAAACTATCTTTAGCTCACTGTATGTGCTGTCTTCCTCTGTTGAATATTAATTGACTTTAAAGGTGGGAGCTCATTTCTGAGCTCTTTATTCTGTTCCATTGATCTAGGTGTCTATTTTTGTCAGTATTAAGCTGTTTTGATTATAATGGTCCTATAGTAGTTTGATATTAGGTAACATAATTTCTCCAACTTTGTTCTTCTTTCTCAGGATCATTGTTGCTATGCATGGCCTTTTGTGGTTCCATATAAATTATTGAAATATTTGTTCTAATTCTGTGAAATACATCATTGGAATCTTGACAGAAAGTACATTGAATCTATAGATTGCTTTGGGTAGTATGGGCATTGTTTTAAAATTAATTTATTGTTGTACAGTTGTCCTATTTTTCCCCCATTGCTCTCCTCTGACTCACCCATGCCATACCCTCTCCCACAGTCAATTGCCACCATGTTGTTCTTATCCATGGGTCATTTATACTAGTTCCTTGACTAAACTCTTCACCTTCTTTCCCCTTTCCTCCCCCTCCCACCTCCCCTTTGGCTACTGTCAGTTTGTTCCTTGTTTCTGTGCTTCTGGTTCTATTTCACACATTTCTTTGTTTTATTCATTAGTTTTCTGTATTAGGTGAGATCATATGGTATTTGTGCACCTGGCTTATTTCACTGAGTATAATGCTCTCTGGCTGCATCCATGCTGTTTCAAAAGGTAGGAATTCTTTCTTTCTGATGCATAGTACTCTCTTGTGTAAATGTACCAGTTTTTTAAATCTGTTCACCTGTTGATGGGTACTTAGGCTGTTTCCAGAACTTGGCTATTGTAAATAGCACTACTATGAACATAGAGGTAGATAGGTTCTTCTGAATTGGTGTTTCAGGGTTCTTCAGGTGTAATCCTAGCAGTGGAATTGCTGGATCAAAAGTCAGTTTTATTTTTTGTTTTTTGAGGAAAATCCGTAATGTTTTCCTTAGTGGCTGCACCAGTCTGAATTCCACGAACAATGCATTAGGGTACCCTTTTTTCCACATCATCATCAGCCTTGTTGGTTGATTTGTTAATAATGGCCATTTTGACAGGTATGAGGTGGTATCTCATTGTGGTTTTAATTTGCATCTATCTGATGGTTAGTGATGTTGAGCATTCTTTCATATGTCTATGGGCCTTCTGTGCGTCCTCTTTGGAGAAGTGTCTGTTCAGATCCTTTGCTCATTTTCTAAGTTGGATTGTCTATCTTCCTGGTGTTGAGTCATACCTGTTCTTTATATAATTTGGAGATCAAACCCTTTTCCAAAGTATCATTGGCAAATGTGTTTTCCTATATGGTTGGTTCCCTTTTCACTTTGCTGATGTTTTCCTTAGCTGAGCAGAAACTTTTTAGTTTGAAGTCCCATTTGTTTATTTGTTTCTTTATTTCCCTTGCCTTAGGAGAAATATTGCTGAAAATGTTTCTGTCATTTCTTTTTCCTTTTTTTGCATGTCCCTGTTCAGTTCTGTCAATACTTCTTGTTGAAGAGGCTATTTCCCCCCCATTTTATGCTCCTTTCCCCTTTGTCAAATATTAATTGACTATAGAAACCTAGATTTATTTCTAGGCTCTCTTTCTCTTGCATTGATCTACATGTCTATTCTATGTCAGTACCAGATTGTTTTGATTGCAGTGGCCTTGTAGTAGTTTGATATCTGGTATTGTGAATCCTGCTACTTTGTTCTTCTTTCTCAAGATTGCTGTGGCTATTTGGGGTTGTTTTTCCCCAAATAGCCATATAAATTTTTGAAATATTGCTTCTAGATCTGTGAAATATGTCATTGGTATCTTATTTTATTTTATTTTTCCTATTCTTTATTATTTTATTGTTCTTATATTACATTTGTTACTTTTTACCCCCTCTGCCATTCTACTCTTTTCTTTCTTTCTTTCTTTTTTTTATTGTTGTTGTATTATATCCATTGCCTTTTTACTCCCCTCCATCCCCCTCCGCACCCACCCATTCCCCCAAAAGTCAATCCCACCTGTTGTCCATGTCCATGGTTCCTTTATACTAGGTTCTTATCTAAGCTGCTCCCCATCCTTGCCTCTGCCTCCCCACTCCCCCCAACCCCTTTCCCCCTGACCACTGAAGGCCTATTCACTGTCTTCATATATATGGTTCTGTTTTGCTTGTTGTTAGTTTTGTTCATTATTATCCTGTAATGGGTGAGAACATATGATATTTGACCTTCACTGACTGGCTTATTTCACTAAGCATAATACTCTCCAGTTCCATCCATGTGGTTGCAAAGGGTACAAGTTCCTTCTTTCTTTCTGCTATATAGAATTCCATTGTGTAAATGTAGCAAAGTTTTTTGATCCAATAATCCAGTGATGGGCACTTAGGCTGTTTCCAGCAGTTGGCTATTGTAAATAGTGCTGCTATGAACATAGGTGTACATAGGTTCTTATGAATTGGTGTTTCAGGATTCTTTGGGTATAGTCCAAGGAGCGGAATTGCTGGATCAAAAGGCAGTTCCATTTTTAGTTTTTTAAGGAAACCTCATACTGCTTTCCACAGTGGCTGCACCAGCCTACATTCCCACCAACAGTGAACCACGGTTCCCTTTCCCCACATTCTCGCCAACACTTGTTGTTTGTTGATTTGTTGATGATTGCCATTCTGACAGATGTGAGGTGGTATCTTATTGTGGTATTAATTTGCATCTCTCTGATGACTAGTGATGTTGAACACCCTTTCATAAGCCTCTGGATCCTTTGTATATCTTCCTCAGTGAGTTGTCTGTTCAGGTCCTTTGACCACTTTTTAATTGGGCTGTCTGTCTTCTTGGTGTTGAGTCACATTAGTTCTTTATATCTTTTGGAGATCAGACCCTTGTCTGAGGTATCATTGGCAATTATGTTTTCCCATTCAGTTGGTTCTCTTTGAATTTTGCTGATATTTTCTTTAGCTGAACAGAAACTTTTCAATTTGATATAGTGCCATTTGTTGATTCGTTCTTTGATTTCCTTTGCCCTTGGTGAAGTATCAGTAAACATATTTCTGCATAGGATATCCGAAAGTTTACTGCCTACATTTTTCTCCAGGACCTTTATGGTGGCACTGCTTATGTTTAAATCCTTTATCCATCTTGAGTTTATTTTGGTGTATGGTGTAAGTTGGTGGTCTAGTTTTATCTTTTTGCATGTTGCTGTCCAGTTCTCCCAACACCATTTGTTGAAGAGACTGTTTTTACTCCATTGGATGTTCCTTCCTCCTTTGTCGAATATTAGTTGACCACAGTGTCCTGGGTTAATTTCTGGGCTCTCTATTCAGTTCCATTGATCTATATGTCTATTCTTATGCCAGTACCATGCTATTTTGATGACAGTAGCCTTGTAGTATTGTTTGAAGTCTGGTATTGTGATTCCTCCTACCTTGTTCTTCTTTCTCAAGATTGCGGTGGCTATTCGTGGGCATTTTTGGCTCCATATAAATTTTTGAAGTATTTTTTCTATTTCTATGATGTCTGTCATTGGCATTTGAATTGGGATTGCATTGAATCTGTAGATTGCTTTGGGTAGTATGGACATTTTAATGATGTTAATTCTTCTCATCCATGAACATGGTATATGCTTCCATTTCTTTGTATCTTCCTTGATTTCTTTCTTCATTGTTCTGTAGTTTTCTGAGTACAGGTCTTTTACCTCCTTAGTTAAGTTTATTGCTAGGTACTTTATTGTTCTTGTTGCTATGGTAAATGGGATTTGTTTTTTCGCTTCTATTTCTGTTGTTTCATTATTGGTGTACAAAAATGCTTTTGATTTCTGGATATTGACTTTATACCCAGCTATTTTGCTAAATTTGCTTATTAGGTAGAGGAAGTTTTGGGTGGAGCCCATTGGGCTTTGGATGTACACTATCATATCATCTGCAAATAATGACAGTTTGACTTCCTCCTTTCCAATTTGGATACCTTTGATTTCTTTTTCTTCTCTGATGGCTATGGCTAGAACTTCCAAGGCAATGTTGAATGAAAGTGTAGAAAGTGGACAGCCTTGTCTTGTTCCTGATCTTAGGGGGAAAACTTTCAGTTTTTGTTCATTAAGTATGATGTTGGCTTCTGGTTTCTCATAGATGGCTTTTTGATGTTGAGGAATGCTCCCTCTATTCCCATTTTGCTGAGGGTTTTTGTCATAAATGGTTGCTGTACTTTATCAAATGCTTTTTCAGCATCTATTGATATGATCATATGGTTTTTATCTTTCAATTTGTTGATGTGGTGTATTACATTGATTGATTTACGAATGTTGTACCATCCTTGCATCCCTGGGATGAAGCCCACTTGATCATGGTGTACGTTCTTTGTAATATAGTAATATACTGCTGAATCCGGTTGGCCAATATTTTGTTGAGAATTTTAGCATCTATGTTCATCAGAGATATTGGCCTGTAGCTTTCTTTCTTAGTTGTATCTTGTCCTGGTTTTGGGATTAGAATAATATTGGCCTCATAGAAAGAGTTTGGGAGTCTTCCCTCTTCCTGTATTTTTTGGTATAGGTTGAGAAGGTTAGGAGTTAGTTCTTCTTTAAATGTTTGGTAAAATTCACCTGTGTAGCCATCTGGTCCAGGGCTTTTGTGCTTTGGGAGATTTTGGATTACTTCTTGTATTTCACTAGTTGTTATTGGCCTATTCAGGCTTTCTGCTTCTTCTGGGTTCAGTTTTGGTAGATTATACCTTTCCAGAAATGTGTCCATTTCATCCAGGTTGTCATATTTTTTGTCATAGAGTTGTTTGTAGTAATTTCTTACAATCTTTTGTATTTCTGAAGTATCAGTTGTGATTTCTCCTCTTTCAGTTCTGATTCTGTTTATTTGGGTCTTCTCTCTCTTTTTCTTGATGAGTCTGGATAAGGGCTTGTCAATTTTGTTTATTTTTTCAAAGAACCAGCTCCTGGACCTCTTGATTCTTCGAATTGTAGTTTGAATCTCTGAGTTATTTAGTTCTGCTCTGATCTTGATGATTTCCTTCCTTCTACTTGCTCTGGGCTTTGTTTGTTGTTGCTCCTCTAGTTCTTGTAGCTTTGTGGTTAGGTCGTTTTTATAAACTTCTTGTAACCTTTTTTGGAAGGCCTGTATTGCTATAAATTTCCCTCTGAGCACTGCCTTTGCTATATCCCATAGGTTTTGGGCTGTTGTGTGTTCATTATCATTTGTTTCCAGGAACTTTTTGATTTCATCTTTGATCTTATTGTTGACCCCTTCATTGCTTAAAAGCATGTTATTCAGTCTCCATGAGTTAGAGAATTTTTGGGTTTTTCCCTTGAATTTGGTTTCTAGTTTCAAGCCATTGTGATCTGTGAAGATACTATGTATGATTTCAATTTTCCTGTATTTGTGGAGGCTTGTTTTGTGACCTACCATGTGGTCTATCTTGGAGAATGATCCATGTGCATTTGAAAAGAATGTGCATTTTGCTTCTTTGGGGTAAAAGACTCTGTATACATCAGTTAGGTCCATTTCCTCTGTAGTGCTGTTCAATGCCACCACATCACTGGGGATTTTTTGTTTGGAAGATCTGTCCATTATTGATAGTGGGTTATTAAAATCCCCTACTATTAGTGTGTTGCTGTCTATGTCTTTCTTAAAGTCTTTCAAGATTTTCCTTATGTATTTCGGAGCTCCTATGTTGGGTGCATATATGTTTATCAGAGTTATTTCTTCTTGATGGATTGTTCCCTTAAGTATTATGAAATGCCCATCTTTGTCTCTTTTTATGTCCTTCATTATAAAATCTATTTTATCTGAAATAAGTATTACTACTCCAGCCTTTTTTTCATATCCATTTGCTTGATGTATATTTTTCCATTCCTTCACTCTCAATCTGTGTCGATCTTTTGTTCTGAGGTGGGTCTCTTGAAGACAGCATATATGTGTGTCATGTTGTCTTATCCATTGGGCTACCCTATGTCTTTTGATTGGTGCATTTAATCCATTTACATTTAAGGTGATTATTGATTGATACTTATCCATTGCCATTTTCTCCCTTTGTATCTGTATTCCTCTTTGGCTTTCTCTGTTTCTTCACTTTATTTATTTACTTATTTTTAGAGCAGACCCTTTAGCATTTCCTGCAATACTGGTTTGGTAGAGATGTATTCTTTTATTTTATTTTATTTTATTTTTTATTCTTTTTTTTTTTTTTTTTTTTTTTTTTTTTTTTTTTTTTTTTTTTTTTTTTTTTTTTTTTTTTTTTTTTTGTCTGGGAAGCTCCTTATTTCTCCGTCTATCTTGAATGAGAGCCTTGCTGGGTAGAATATTCTTGGTTGCAGGCCTTTGTTTACCATGACTTGAAATACTTTTTGCCATTCCCTTCTGGCTTGAATTGTTTCTGTTGAAT